>JBBPBX010003969.1:0-44815 GCA_038048925.1 Garcialebias charrua
AAATTTTTTTCCACGAAGCGAACCGGGCCAGGAGAAGCGGTTTGCCCCTCTGACACGCACGCTGTTGGATACATGATGGACTTGTGGGGCCAGTGGCAGCCAATGTGTCTGACGGTCCTGTCTGTCAAAGACGTGGAAGATTTGTGGATTATTGGAATATTGGTGGCAGCTGCTCTGTTTTTTGGCGTCAGCGGAGCTGTCTGCTACTGGAAGCTGAGGAAGACTTCGGCGGCCATCAGCGCGCTGGCCAAACTTCCTGATCAGCAAGATTCTCTGATCCGGGCTGTGAGCTCCACATCCCAGCTGTTGTACGAACTGAACCGCACGATGGGAGCGGCGGTAGACCACCGCGGACCTGCGGTGCGCTTTGGAACTCGTTTACAGCCGTCCGGCCTCAATCAGGGCACAGATGGGGGTTCTTAGCTCGGAACCTCACATGATTCGGCGATTTTGGACCTGAACAGCACCTGGACTTGGAAGGCTGCAGTAAAATGTACACTGTGGCCTGGATTGAAGATAAACAAAAGAACTATCTAATCTAGTTTCTGCACGACCTTGAAAAGAAGGCTGTCTGGAAATTATTCTCCTGGAGTCGAAGCTGAGAGACCTTGCTGCACTCCTCCTCCCCCATCAGAGCCCGCCGCACCGACGTAGCCCCAGGGCCGGTCACCAAGGCCCGGGCACCGGGGACGCCCACGCCTCAGGCCCAGACCCGACAGGACCAGAGGACAAGAGCCCCACCAGGCAGCCACCAGGCCAAGCCGACAAACGCCCAAGCGCCCAACCCCAGATAGTGAGGGCCCCAAGCACGCCCGCAGGCAAAGGAACACCCACCAGGAACACCCACCCATCAGTTTTCGTGTAGGTGCTATTAGCGTTTCGTTTTTCATGGTGAGATGTCTAATTTTATGTCTGGCTCCGCCCCTTCGGTATGCTTCAAAACGAATCGTTTTGGTAACTTTTGGTTCCCCATGCCTTATGAAGAAACCAGCCAAGTTTGAACCCGATTGAACGAAATCCCTAGGAGGAGTTTGTTCAAATGCGGAGGCTGTAAACCGCCAAAAAGTTGTGAAAATTTAGTCAGCATTCCAAAATGGCCACCTTCCCATTTATTGTACAACGTTGGTGGCAGAGGGTTTTCTGTGCATCTTGATGATTTGGATACCTGTACCAAATTTCATGATTTTACGTCAAACTAAGGCCAATGCGGAGGGTATTTTGAAAAGTTCTAGGAGGCACTCTAGAGACGTTTCTGTTGCGATTTTGGCCCCCAAAATATGTAAATTTTCACCAGACCTGATGCGGCCGCCAAAGTTGGTGAGTTTTGGGATATGATAAAGCCCCCAAAAGGCCATTTCATTTGACGGAAGAATAAAAAGGTTGGGCCTGAACAGAGCGATTACAATAGCGCTTAGCTGCTCGGGCCTAATAAGTTGGACTGTCCAAGACCAGTGGGGAGGCCAAATTCAGATAAACGACCATTGTTTTGGGCAGGCAGACTCTGATTTCTGTCTGACTTCAGTTCTGCTGGTACACTCAATGGTGAATCCAAACAACCAGAATTGTGGACATCCCACCCGTTAATTTGAACACGTGGTCCGTATCAAATGCACAGTTTTATCATGGTTAACTTTAGATCCTACCTGACTAACAGGAGTTTTTCTGTTCATTTAGGGAAATGTTCTTCATCTCTAGCTCCTTTGATCTGTGGAGTCCCTCAAGGGTCTATTTTAGGTCCACTGCTTTTTAATTTGTACATGTTGCCTTTGGGGTCAATTTTTAGAAAACACAACATTCCTTTTCACTGCTTTGCTGATGATACACAGTTTTATCTTCCAATAGCCTATATGCCACAGGCTTCCGTTCCAGCCCTCCCGCAGTCATTGCACAGACGGCGCACTTCCGGTTAGCAAGAAAGACACAAACATAAATGACTTAATACAATTAATAAAACATCTGCATACACACCAATAACAACTCCAGACACATGTAAAACCATATAAAATTATTGTGACGTTCCCCCTACGGATCGTCGCGATAAATCTTTGCCGAACCCCCCCCTCGGAACAGCTGTTCCCACTGGTGGGCGGACACAACGGTACTCACGTGTAGTGCCGGTAGCGCGCAACCGCTTCCCGTTTTGGGTCGTTGTCATGGTTTGCTACTAAGAGCTAACGCTAGCAACAACGGCTGTGGATGGGAACTGGAAGTGGCGGATATGTGTTGCATTTTACCAGAAGTATGTCACGACCCCCCGTGGCATATAGTCTATTGAGTCAGACAGGGTCACTCCACTGGATCCACTCTTGGACTGTCTGAATGACATTAAAATCTGGTTAAAACTTAATTTTCTAAATCTAAATGAAAATAAAACGGAAGTCATCAGCTTTGGCAAATGTAACACTCTTAAGGCCGAGATACAGTGAAGCAGACTCCGTATACGCGCGTATATGCCCGTATACGCGCGTATACGGAGCCTCTGCTACAGCTCGGCTGATGTTCTCGCGTAGATTCTCGTGTTTTCGCTCCAAATTCTACGTCATTTCCTCCGTACCGTCACTTCCGATCGTCACTTCCGCTAGTTTTTCGCTCCACGGAGAGGACTCAACTGAGCTCGCTGATTGGTCACTTTGACACGCCTACTGAAATGATTGACAGATTTCAGTCAGCTCAAAGTGAAACCTATCGTGAGCAGCTCGCTCAGACTTCTGCGGTGTTCTGATACGGTCTTTCTACTATATATGTTATAAAAAGTTCTCTCAGAAATAAAAATAATAACAGGGAGTGCTTTTCCTGCAGCCCACAGCCCACCACAGCCCACCAGGGAATATATAAAACATCGCGCACCCAGGTAGGACCTGAATTCATTCATTTCATTCATCGAGTGAACGGAGGAAGAAGCGGTTACTTGACTTTAGGCAAAAAAACAAAAGAAAAGGCCCGATCAGCGATAAAAAAGAGGAATTTATTTCATTTGTGTAACATACAAAACAGTCCGGAGCCGGGGAAGTTTAGGTCAGACACCGCGCATCGCGTATGCGAATCGCGTATGCGTAGTAAAAAAATACTTTTGCGCGTACTTGCCCTGAGGGGCTACGCGGGGCTACGCTGCGTACGGGGCATACGTACGCTGCGTATTGGCGTATCGTGAGGACGCTCGAGTGTATCTCGCCCTTTAATGTTCTTGGCCCCTTGGCTTCATACAGCCAATGTCAGGAATCTGGGAGTTATTTTTGACAGTGCTTTTAAATTAGACCAACAGATAAATGCTGTTGTTAAATCCGGTTTCTTCCAGCTAAGACTCATTGCCAAGGTGAAGTCTTGTCTCTCTTTCAGAGACCTTGAAAAGGTGATTCACTCTTTTATTACCTCTCGCTTGGACTATTGTAATTCACTGTATGTTGGTTTAGAGCAGGGGTGCCCAACCTTTTTTTAACCAAGGGCTACTTTTGAAGTTGGCAGTTTGCCGAGGGCTACTCGTCCAGTCTCAGTATCAAAAAACATAATTTTTCATCTCCCTACTCCTCACTTCTTTAAAGTAAATAAAACAGAACGTAATGTGTTGCTAGTTTTATTTAATTAAAGTATTTTATCAAAGTAAAAGAACACAATATTTGAAAAGCACACCATATTTTTTAAAGAAACGAATAAACAACTGAACTGAACAATATAAAACTCCCTCATTAACACACTAACTATTTACAAAAAGTTACAAAGGTGCAGATTTACAAATCTCCAACAATTTCAAATCTGGTCCCTGCGTTGCAGCCGACTTGTGAGCAGTCAATGCAGCCTGCTTTTGAAGGTGCTCACAGAACTGATCATGTGAATTATGTTTTTGTCCTTTCCCTGAAGCTCCAAATTCAGTTCATTGAGCAGGCTGGTGAGATCTGTGAGGAAGGCTAAATCCAAAAGCCACTGGGTGTCCTCGAGTTTTGAATGTCCACCATGACCTGACAGCTTCAGAAAATCCCTGATCTCAGGCAACAGCTCAATGAATCTGGCCAGAAATTTACCTCTGCTTAGCCACCTGACGTCCATGTGCAGCAGCAGGTCTGTGTGGTCTGCTCCTGCCTCCTCCAAGTGAGCCCGGAACAACCTCCTCTGCAGACTCCTGGCCCTTATAGAGCACACAGTTTTCATGGCAACATCCATCACTTCCTTCATGTTTAAAATCTTCCCACACAGGGCCTGTTGGTGGATGATGCAGTGATAGTTCAAAATGTCTGGGAAAGCATCATTCTGCTTGCAGAGTGCAACAAATCCACTGGTGTGACCGGTCATTGCTGGAGCACCATCAGTTGTTATAGAAATTAGTTTATAGAGGGGCAAGTTGCTTTTATTAATGACATCTACCTTCAGTCTGTCGGTCCACTTGCTTCAGAAATGTCCAAATTAAAACTGACCGTACCAATGGAACCTGTCTCAGAAAATCCCCAAGATGTAATCCATTCAGCGAAAAGTCTGGGTTCTCGAGACATGAACCAAGCCATCATGTAAGGCAGGCAGCCTGACCAGGTCCAGATTAGCTGCCCTATTCCTTTTGTGTTGATAGACAAGGAACTAGCCGAATCCAAAAAGCAGGAACCAGTTATCATAAATCCAATTAAGTATGCGTCCTTTAGATCCACAGATGACAGCAGAGATAGACACATTAAGGGTGGGCGATTAATCGCATTTGCGATTATCTCGCGATATGTTAAAACGCGATTCTCTAATCGCACGGGCTGCGATTTGACTGGTCACGAGATTTGGTAGTGAACCGCTGTGGCCGTGCGCAGCTGAGTGGAGCAAAACAGAGAGAGAGAGCAGGGAGGAGGAGTCTGTGCGTTCCAACACAGTTGCTCCACGCTCGACTGAAGTCATAAAAGTTATAAATTCAGGTAAGTTAGCTCATTTAAACGTGTATCTGAGAGCGCAAGCTGGTCACGTGACTTGGTAGTGAGCAGCTCTGTGGCGCGCGCAGCTCGAGTGGAGCAAAACACAGAGAGCAGGGATGGAGGAGACTGTGCGTTCCAACACAGTTGCTCCAGGCTCGACAGAAGTCATAAAAGTTATAAATTCAGGTAAGTTAGCTCATTTAAACGTGTATCTGATCTTAGAGGCTGAAACACAGAGACCGCGCGAGATCAACAGAGCGCGAGCTGGTCATGTGACCGGGTCTGTTGTTGACGGTGCCCTGTTATTAGCAGCTAGCTCAGCAAGCTAACGTTCTTCGTGAAAAAGCGCATTAATTATCTGATTTAAAAAAAAACAGTTGCGTCGTTAGTGATATGAATTAATACGGAACCAGTAAAAATAATCGCATTTTAAATCGCAATCGCAATTTATAGAAAAAAAATCGCGATTAGATTATTTTCCAAAATCATTCAGCCCTAAGACACATCATCAAGTCTTCCGAGTCGATGAGATATCCAGTTGTGTGCATGCCAACAGGGCAAATCGGCTCGCCTACAGCCTGTCTTCTCTTTGAAGAAATGTTATTGTTGGATGTAAGTTAATGTTGATCATTATAACTTTTGAACATTACTTTTACAAACAGCTCAAAGCTCAATCTGTTTGCAACTCCTTGCAAAGGTATTTGTCTTACACAACAATGTTATTTACTGAAATAACAGAAGCTCAAAAGAATGTTTTATTGTTTCAAGACCTGTTGCTTCAGTTTTAGCCAAAACTCAAAAACACCTTTTGTGTGAAAAGTGTCTGAACCGTTTTTTCTTGTAAACTTCCAACCCACTAAGTGAATAAAAGACTGAAACGACCATTTGCAAAGGGGACTCGTCCTCCGACTTCGTTAGGAGACGTTTCCCCTTTGCAAAGAGCTAAATCAAATGCTAACTGTTGTCTCTTGTGTAATGGACCTACCCAGGGTCAAATTAAGGTTTTTGAACTGTCCAGTGATGACCTTTACTGACCACTCAGTAAAGCAAGACATTTACTACAAAATCATTCATTTAGCTATAATCTGATAAATATAGTCACCAAAAGAGACTATTTCTATCTTTGATTTTATTCTAATGTGATCAAAAGAATAACTTTTGTCATTTTCATGATGTGTGCTTTTAAGCTGTGTCATTCTGTAAGAGTTAAACTGTGTTCACTGCTGTGTTTAAAGGTGAAGCCTTCGGGTCACAGAGACCGGACGGTTTTGTTTAGAAACTCAGAGACAGTCTCATGAGCTGGGCTCCAGCTTTATCTATCTTTTTCCTAAACATTTCTCTCTGCTGCTGTTTGTAACCTTGGGTTTGATAAGGCAAGTGAACTCCTCTCTGTGTTCCTGTCTTTTAAGTTCTAACTGTGCGGAAACGCTTCAGTCTTTGAATGGACAGAGAGTTCGAATGGACAGAGACCTGAAAGCTCTCTGCCTTGCAGCTGGTCAAGCTTGGTCAAGAGCCAAAGACTAACTTGTCAGCTAGAACTGATGGACGCCTCCATCCAGTTCCCCGAGCAAAAGCTCCAAAGTTCCTAATGAACTTTCTTTGAGAAACATCTCGTCTTGAAGTCGGCCAGAAGCTGCCACATGTTTCTGACGGCTGACGCGGATCCGAGGAGACGTTGGAAGTAAACGACCAGTTCAGACGTACGAGGGCCGGAAGGACTCTGTGCACCTGGGAGGCTGGTAATATCTTTATCAGACGCATCGTCAAAAGGTAAAGCTGTTTACAAACGTACCTGGGATTTAGCCGAAGTCGGATGGAAAGTGTCATCTCTGGTTACACTCGAGATAAATAACTTAATCTCTCCAACCTCTTATTCCTCCTTTTCCCTTTCCCTCTCAATCTTAAGCTGGAAACTATTTTAAGCTGAAATGCCCCTCAGACTAAATATGTGTAACATCTAGTATTTATGTCTGTTGTGTTAAATCAAGTGTGCTGACGTATTTGAATTGAAAGAAAGTGAAATCATGTCAATCAAGTGTAATGGTGTTAATTTAGTTGATTTATTTTAAATAAATGATAGTGTCTCTTTGACATATCAAACTAAGTTAACGTGTCCATTGTCACTTAATGGCTCTGTTTATTTATCCATCATAAAGATCACAGAAATATTGAATAAACTGAAAAAGAAGAGAATCCGTGAAATTACTATTCAATCTGAATAAGTAAATTAAGGTAAAAAGGAGGTCAGTATTAAACTGACCCCCTTTAAACCCTTTACACTTGTGTGATTCATTTTTAGTAGAAGTTGCTGCAGGGTTTTTGTTTGAGAAAACCCATCATTTCTTGGTGCCGAAGACTCTGGAGATCCTCACACCTGCCCACGATGGCCTTTGATGAAGGCAAGCTGAAAAGTCCATGCGCATGGCCACTTCACAGCCCTGGAAGATCGATCGTTTCTGCTAGGCCAGCAAGGCCTAAAATCAATGCCACCGTGGCGGCTGACGGATCAACCGAACAATCACACATTTAACAAGCAGTGAGTATAAACAGGAATTCCTTGTACGTTGAAAAATACGGTACAGAACTAGTTCAAAGCTGAACCTAGACCTCATGATTTTAAAAAGTGATATTCCTATTTTTCAAAGTTAATAGCTATGATGTACACGGCTATTTAACGATAGGATAAAGAGCTTTAAGTTTTAAACATTAAGACTGATTTTTACCAAGAACTTATACTGTATGTGTGAGGAAAAATCTAGTCAGACTGATTTTTACCAAGAACTTATATGTATGAGGAAAAATCTAGTCAAAAATCTGGAATTGGATACGGAGTGCGGTTTCAGCTAAATATAGGTAGAGGCTCAGCTTGTTTTAGAATTGTTTTGTATATGTGAGTATGTGTGACACTGAATGCACGCATGAACAAAAAAAAAAACATAACGCAGAAAGACATAACTGACAAAATTTTAAAATAGACCTGACTTGAGACAAATAAAACCAGATCGGTCAGTTACCCTCCACATGAAGTGCCTGCAACTATGAACACACCTGAAAGTCTGTGTCTGTCAACCAGTTGACAGACATAGACAACTCTACAGACACACCCAGCTAGCCAACAAATGGTATCCTGCCTGTTGCAGATAGCTCTTTGTACAACCTCGGTTTGGAGAAATAGTTTAATTAAATGATTGTTGCCACTGTCTGAGCTAAAAACTGGTCATTTGAGTTTTTGAGTTCTCAGTTGAGAAACAAAACAGAACAAACTGGTTTTGTGCCTTTAGGCAGGATTGAGTTGTGGAGGTGACATGAGATTGACAGATATTGACAGTTCAAGAGGACTTGACAGAGAAATGTGTTGACTGAAAGGAATTTTGGAAATTAGTTGTGTGGAATGGTAAGTTTTAGTAATTGAATAAGATTCTTGGAATACTGGTATGTGTTGGTTGCTATGGGTTGACACACACACACACACACACACACACACACACACACACACACACACACACACACACACACACACACACACACACACACACACACACACAACTAAGTGGATAGTTAAGATGAACAAATAAATGGGTCTAGGAAGTTGTGTGGAACTTGATCAGATTTCAGAATTAGTTGGCCCCACTTGTCTCTAAGAAGGGAAACCACTTTGAAAATACTTTGATTAGTACTAAGTTGACTTTTGTGTATGCTTTTGTGAAGTGCCTGAAGAGGACTTCAGTGGTAATTTAGTGTTATTACATAGACTTGATTGAATTTAAGTAAATAGATTCTGTTTTAGGTTATGCGTGACAAGAATAGTGGTGAACTGTTAGGATTTATGAATTTAAGGATGTATGAATAGTAGTATACTATATAGAGAATTTGGTTATGAGTTTTGGTTCCAGTTTAAATTAAAAAAATAATTTTTATGAAATTGAGTGCTTTTACATTGTAAAGTAGTTTGAAATCCCTTTTGTGCAAACAGGATGACTCAGTTGGGGGTAAATGCTGACAGATGTTCCAAAATAGGATTGGCTAAAAAATCATTGATTTTGATATTGATTAATTGTATTTAATAGGGTTTTTGAATCAGGACATAATTTATGGATCAAGGATGTAAGTCTGGCTAAACCCACAGAACACATACATTTGATACGTCTCCACTAGACTGGCAGCTGAAGTTTACACATACAGCATTGTGGCTTTTGCATCCTGAACCTCTGGTTTTTGATAACCAAATAAGATATTCACATGTATAAGTTGATATAAGTCTACTATCAAGTGTGACTTTTATGAAAAACACCTGAAAGAACTACACTGCCTCAAGTGGAGCCTGTGCGCCTTGCATAGCTGAACACAAGCTGAGGGGTCAAGCTGAGCTATGTGAAACCTTGTCCAGTTAACAACAAACACATCCAGACAAGTCTTACTATATGAAGTGATGCTGCACAACAGATGGACTCATGAAATCTTGAACTTTTGAATGAACTCATGAACTTTTGAACTCTTGAACATACAGTGTACCCAGGCAAAAAGGAGGAGCGGTGCTAGTCAAGCTACAATGGTGGTCAAAGCTGTCAGAAGTCCCTGAATGAAAACTGGAGCCCAGATTGAATGAAAACTGGAGCCCAGATGAATGAAAACCGGAGCCCAGATGAAATATCAGTTTTGCATGTGATATATATGATGGTGACGCAATAGCCAGTTTTCAGGGGTCAAATTTGCATTTTGTTGTTACATGAATAAGCATGCACATACTCATTTTTCAGACATACAAGGAAATGACACATAGGCTGATATCATGAGTTTTAGCAGTTTGCTTTTAGATGAAAACTATTTCAAATTTCTTAAACGTAGAAATTTTAATATTTCATATATTTTTTCTTACAGATTAGTGAGTCACAGAGATTCATTTGCAAAAGAGACCTGTACAAGAAATCTGAAAATTGGAGCTTCCTAAAACATCTGTTCTGCTTTTACTCTTGAACTGAGATAACTGGTTTGTTTGATTGGTTAAAAGGGATTAAATTTATGTAATTGTTGATTTTCTTAGATAAAAATGATAAGGAACTGGTTCTACATTTAGTTTTATGATTCTAAAGTTCTAGGTTTTATATTTAAACTGTTTCAAAAGGAGGGAGTTAGTTTGGAAACAGTGAAAAAGTGTTAAACCTGAGGCATTTAAATGATAATTCAAAAGATGACATTTAGAGATAATTTAAAAGATGACATTTATACAAACGACATTGCTTTTGTATATATAACTACATTGACATTTATACAAACAACATTGCTTTTGTATATATCTAACCAAATCTCTTTCTTCTGTTGAAATGTAGATTCCAGAAACCTCATATTTCCAAAAGGGGGACGCCCCGAAGAACTAACTAGACTATGACTTTAACTAGAGATGCAGTTGTTCTTTTATTTTTTAATACATCTGACTTGACTTGGAAACATTTTAATGTTATATTGTACTTTTATGGATAAGGTGATCATTTGAATTATATATTCTGCTCATGCGTTAATGAAGTTCCTTCCACAGACTCCATGAGGTAAGCAAAATTAATAATAATAATTAATTGTCTCTGCCGGGACTCCCGACGATCCTGTTTTGAACTCAGAAACCAAACTGAGTAATGGCATAAGTTTTTGGGAAAGTTTTCTATTGTTGAGGTGATTGGTCTAAACTAATACTAATACTAACACTTTACTAATACGGGTGTAGGAATTAAAAATATGTAAACATTATCCTATTTTCTTGTCTGTACTAATTTTGGATTCTACCCAGCTCTTTAGGTCATGCTGATGGAGTTGGCCCCACCCAGGAGACTGGTTTGGTCAGGGACCCCTGCTGGAAACACTGGGAGTCGGAGCACCGGCTGAAGACCATCTCAGGGCAGGATGATTCCAGAGATGGAGCAGCAGGATTCCAGAATCTTCCATGGGCTGCCCAACTGTCTGGGTGACAGGGCAGTGTGACGCAAAGCCACACTGAGATGGGGCAGCAGGATTTCTGATGTTGAGCATGCATCTGCATCAAATGCGACGTCCTGAGTATGCCAACTTGCCGAGAGAAAATGCAGAACAATTTTAGTTATTATGCATTCTGTTTTTGGTCTATAAAATACCTAAAAGAGCTTTTTCTTTGCTGTGTGCTTCAATAATTGATTTTCCACACTTTAAGAGTTTGTTTCCTCACGTTTTGAAAATGTTTTTTTTTTTGGGTGAAAGAAGTTACCTTTTACTTTTTAAATTCTTTATTTCTAGTTTAAGCTTCAAGTTTTAAACTATTTTACTTTAAATTTCTTTAAGTTTTACTTTTATTTTATTTTCGACTTCTTTAAGTTATTTTATTTTTACTCTACTGCCCACAAAAAAAACTTGTAAAGATGAGCCAAAATTGTTACAAAATGGCCACCATCTGGTGAGGGCCCAGGGGTGATAGTTTTACGTTTTTCCTGCCATATCTTTAGACACGGAGGTTTTTTTCGTAACTATTCGTCTGTTAAAAAGTTCAAATGATAAAGAGGGCCGAATGTTGGATGTTGTAAGTTAATGTTGATCATTATAACTTTTGAACATTACTTTTAGAAACAGCTCAAAGTAGGGGTGGGCGATATATCGAATATACTCGATGTATCGCGATATTTTAAATGTACGATGGTTAAAAGGGCTATATCGTGTATATCGAGGATCCTCCTGCTGTCGCGCGGGCCCCCACTCGCCCCCCTCCTTCCTGCAGGCTGCAGGAGCCGCGCGCGAGACTTTCAGCACAACATGTAAACACGGCAGATATGAAGAGCGCTGCACGCTGCTGAGGGGGGAAAACAATGTTCTGAGCTAGTTTGGATTAAATTGTCAGATGAGGGCATAAAAAATGTTTTTGTAGACGATGCTGAAAATAGTCCCGAAGAAAGGTCTGAACTACGAATCTTTTTCACCATTTAAACAGCGGAGTGGAGCATGAACGGCAGAACCAAGTGTTTTTACAGCTGCTGCTTCCTTAAAACAAACCACGGGTCTGAGCTTAGTCATGCGTGCACCGCATAGAGAGGTGGAGACATTAATAAATCAGCATTTTATCATTATCGCTAAAGACACGGTCCTTAGCGGCTAACAAGATGGCTAACGCGTTAGCCGTCTTCTTCCACAGCTGAGACTGACCGTGTCTTTAGCGATACAGCTGATTTAATAATGTCTCCACCTCTCGGTTCACGTTTCTGAGTGGAGGCTGTCGTGTTTTTACACAAGGATTCAATGCGACACTTTGTAGAGCAACTTTAGAGAACGTCTTCGTGAATCCGGAAACAACCCCTGACCCTTTCACAATAAAACCGGATACAGTACACAGAGGCTCACATTTACTGCAGTACTGTGATAAATCTGTTCTTGTTCAGAGGTTTTGCAGACATTGCCTGAACTTGGCACAGTTTGAAACTTGTGCACATTTTGTGGTTTGTTGTTAAAAATTACTAGCACATGCAAATAGTTGAGAGTTGTTACCTGTGACTGTTCTGGGTCAGTAAATTTTATGGCCACTGTTTACACTTTTGTTTTTGTATTTTAAAGGCCTTAATTGTTTTGATTTAATATTTTTTTAATGTTAAAAGCACAAGAGCACCTTTTTAAGTTTAAATTATGTATTCTTCCTTTTTGCTTGAAGTACTTTTTATTTATGTGTGCAATTGATGGTTAAAATAAAATATTTAAGTTTGTTCAAATTTAGTGTTGACATTTTTTAATCAATTTTGAATCATTTTTTCATTGATTTTGGAGATATCGCGATATATATCGTGTATCGTGATATAGCCAAAAAATATCGCGATATAATATTTTCCTCATATCGCCCAGCCCTAGCTCAAAGCTCAATCTGTTTGCAACTCCTTGCAAAGGTATTTGTCTTACACAACAATGTTGTTTACTGAAATAACAGAAGCTCAAAAGAATGTTTTATTGTTTCAAGACCTGTTGCTTCAGTTTTAGCCAAAACTCAAAAACACCCTTTATGTGAAAAGTGTCTGAACCGGTTTTTCTTGTAAACTTCCAACCCACCAAGTGAATAAAAGACTGAAACGACCATTTGCAAAGGGGACTCGTCCTCCGACTTCGTTAGGAGACGTTTCCCCTTTGCAAAGATCTAAATCAAATGCTAACTGTTGTCGCTTGTGTGATTCATTTTTAGTAGAAGTTGCTACAAGGTTTTTGTTTGAGAAAACCCATCAGTTATCAGTTGTGTTGAGGGACCAACTGACCAAATTGAAGTCCATAGTTATGATTTGGAAGATTTTGTAGAAGAGAGGCTCTCAGATAGTTTCACATACAAGACAAAGCAAAGTGGAGACCGAGAGGAGACGTCCGCCTTTGAGGGAGAGCAAGTGTTGAATGTTTTACTACAAAAGAACAATTTTAAAGGCAGAAAAAAGTTTTTTTTAAATTCTGAACAAAGGACCACATGTGACAAATTATTTTTAGTATCATCCTTCTGAATTTCAACCTGGAGAGACTCACACAGAGAGGGAGAAGACAATTAAAAGGTTTTATTGACAATAGTTCTTTGGCGCTCGGGCCCCAGCGGAGGACATGCATGCCGAACCGCTGTGAGCTTGAATGTCCGGCATAGGGAGTAGTGAAATCTGTATTGCTTTACTTCTACAGACAGGCTAAAAAACTAATTCTAACTTGATTTTTTTTAAGCAGCAAAGCTACATTTAAAACAAGCCAAATGTGTGTTTGTATGTGTGTGATGGATTCAACCAAAAAAAATGCATTACCGTATTTTCCGGTGTATAGGTCGCACCTTTTTATGGGTTTTTCAAGGCCTGCGACCTATACACAGGTGCGACCTATATATGGCTTGTTATCACTTTCGGCGAAATAAATTTTTAAATCCAGCTCATTTCACAATTACGTTCATTTATTAAGGAAAAGTTCAGCTCAGACACGTATTTGCTATTATTTTTATCAAACAAACTATTGTTTTTAAGTGTTTATCTTCTTAAAAGCCTTGCTGTGTGCTCCTGTGGCAGACATATGCAGCAGAGCTAAACGTAGGTGCGACCTATACACCGGTGCGACCTATCTAGGGATTTTTCCAATCTATTGGTGATAATTGGATGGTGCGACCTATACACCGGTGCGACCTATACACCAGAAAATACGGTACCTATAAAATACGTTGAGAACCAAAACGGTTTAATCAAACTGGTGGAGATGCAGAAATAAATTCAGGAGCAGAGATACTCATCAAGAACTGTACTCAGACAAGAGTAGATCAACCAGGAGAGGCTTTCCTGACAAAAGTGAACTCAAAATGGCACTTTGGATGTGTTCAGATGAGCATGACTGTTTGACTGTCACTCACTCTGCAGAGCTTTGGAAACAGTTTACAGCTCACAAAGAGAGAGCGTATAGATTATGGATATCTTCCCCCGGGACCCGAACCTGGTGGTGGAGTCGGGACGAAGGAAGGGGAGACCGGAGGACCTTGAGACACCGGGAGGAGATGGGGAGGTGGTGGGATGCAGCTTGGCTGGCAAAAGGGGAGGAGCCCAGCAAGAAGACGTTTATATCCAGATCTGGAGGTTGATGAGCGATGAGCCGCAGCTGGGTGAGTCTGCCAAGTTGAATTTGCAGCGAGCCTTCATTAACAAAGTTAAGTAATGCTGAATCCTCACCAAACGCTTTTCGCGCAGCCGAAGCAGCCACTTTACATTGAAAGTCTATGTGGCCGCGCATCTTGGAGCAGCGGGGCGTGACGCGGCGCATCTACAGCAGTTCAAGCAGCGCAGCAGGACCCGGCAGGCCCTTTTTTTTTTCCCATTTATAGATGGCCTCCCTTCACACCTTATAGCCATCCTCTCACTCCAATATGTATTTTTTTTATATATATATATATATATATATATATTTTTTTTTTTAAGAGAGAAAGAAAGAAAAGAGAGAGTAAGACAACAAAACAACAATTATCCACAAAAAGAGCACAAGGCAAACACACCGAACCTCCGTCCACAATCCTGCAAAGCACATGACAGAACACAGCAACGAAACATACATGCATAAAGACTGATAATATTCATGACCCTGCAGAAGATTTCTATAAAAACACATACCCATACCTACAAATATATATACAGTATACATACATATACATTTATATTCATTCATATACCCATCTACATATCTGCATATATCTACATATACATCCCTGCATCCATTTGTGTGTGGTTGTGAGCATGCATAAGTGAATAAGGTTCCTCCAATAGAACATTTAGTAGCGACTGTGAAGCATCAGAGACCCGTCCCCCCAAAGCCCGAGACAGACGAAGGGGCGATCAGAGCCCAAGACCCCAGGAAGGACCCCGAGCCCAGAGTCCCAAGGACCACCCGAACAGGACGAGCCACTCGTCCACTCCCCAGATCCGACCAAGGGGAAGAACCGGGCGAACCCCACCAGCGACCACACACAATGACCCCCCGGGGTCAACTGCGACAAATACACAGGCCCCTTACGGAGCCCCCTGCACCGACGTAGCCCCAGGGCCGGTCACCGAGGCCTGGGCACCGGGGACGCCCATCCCTCAGGCCCAGACCCGACAGGACCAGAGGACACGAGCCCCACCAGGCAGCCACCAGGCCGAGCCGACAAACACCCAAGCGCCCAGCCCCAGATATTGAGGGCCCCAAGCACGCCCGCAGGCAGAGGAACACCCACCAGGAGGCCACGCGCCAGGAGCGCGACACTAAGTAGCCTCAGATGTATCAGAGAGGGGGCAGTCCAAGTCCCAGCCTGACACTTAAACATTCATACACAGACACACTCATTCAGACCCACCCTCATCCTCACCCTCACTCACAGAAAGACAAACAATAACAACACGTTCCATTCATAATCCCGATGCACACTCTATACCCCCTAGGTCCAAGACATGTACCTGCTCCCTACATGGGGCAGCCCACATCCAAACCCAGGAGGTAGGCCCATTCATTCTGGGGTGGAGAGCAGTAGACATCCCAGATCCGGCTCACCCCTCGCCCTGCCGACAGGACAGGACACCCGAGCCCAAGCAGCCCCAGGGGCAGCGCACCGCCAGCCCCGCCCACGGCGAACCCACAGGCCCCGAACCCCCCCCACACCCCAGCACAACCCCTGACGGCCCACCCCCAGAATGTCCGCCAGGCAACCAGGGGGGTAAGAGAAAAATAAATAAATTACATATACACATATACATACACATACACACACATATATATATATATATATATATATATATACATATATATACATATATATATAAATGAATACATAAATAAATAAAATTGAAATTAACAAATCAAGACCCCGACACACACACCCCCGTCCCCAAATGTACTGTTGGTGAGTGTTGTTGTATAGTGTACTTAAAAGGGAAAGAGAAGGAGCAAAGGCTAGCATTGTACCAGTTTCCCCTCCACTCCAACTCTAACCCAGGCCCTTAATGTCTAAATGCATAATGTTGAGTGAGCACAGGCATGGGGGCGAGATTGATGTCATCCCGCCACCCATCGCCATGTGCTCACTCCATTCCCTATATGTGACTTTTATGAATATGTTTTATGAATGAATGTCTAAAGTGTATATAAAATTGAGTCCCAGGTGCTCTGAACAACAGAGATGTAAAACCATTGCAGCACACCCGAGACTCAAATTCCCTACATGTATTAATTTAAGATGAAGAGGGCGGAGGTGTGCGGTGAGGGATGGGGAGAAAATGTCTGCAGGAATAGTGCTCCCACAGCGAGTCAGCTCCCCCGCTGACCCTGCGTACCCCCCCCCCCCAGTTCGCCAAGGTCCACCCAAGGAGCGAGGTGAAAGAAACACCTCTCCGACCGCCAGGCCATTGAGCCAAGACCAGAGAGGGACACGGCCCCGAGGGCCGCCAACAGCAGAACCAACAGCCCACACCCACCAGGGCCGCCACGACCCCTGCGAACCGCAGTTAGCCCGCCGTCCAAGAAGACACAAAGTCCAACATGGACGACACGGCCAAGAGCGCCCGCCCAACCGCCGACAGAGCCAGGAAGCACCAAGAACAGGCCCCAACCAGGGCCCGCACACCGGCCAAGCATAGTCCAAGGCTATCATCAAGGACATCCACCTAATCCCCACCCCAGAAGAAATACTACACCCACCCTTCATATTAACCACTTTCAGAACACATAACACATTAGACACCCAGGCTGGGTTTGCCCGCCCCCTCCCATTGGCCACCAGTCACGCCCCCAGACACCCACCCCCCAGCATATGAACCCCAACCCACCAGCGAGCCGAGGGCCCCCGGCCAGAGCCGGGCACCAGAGCGCCAGCCAGCCCATAGCCCGGCGACCCGCCCGCCAGAGCTCAAGACCCCCGACCCCCACCAGGCCCAAGCCCGGGGACGACACGCCCCCAGAGTCCCAAGCTCCCGGCACCCGCCCCGAAACCACCCCAGCACAGCCGGGTCACCGACCGGCGACCCATGACCGCCGCCACCGACCACCCGAGAGCCCGCATGCCGCCCCTAGCAGGTATAATAATAATAATAATTAATTCAATTTATAACGCACTTTTCATTACTGAAAATCTCAAAGTGCTACACATATATATTGAATGCTACACACATTCATAAACCGGTGGCGGCAGACTACCATGCAAGGTTCTTTCCAGTCCTACCGGGAGCAACTCAGGGTTAAGTGTCTTGCCCAAGGACACAACGACACATAGTGCGGGTCCCGGGAGTCGAACCGCCAACTTTCCGATCGGGAGACGACTGCCATTACCACTACACCACGGCCGCCCGTATCCCCCAGAACCCCCCGGTCCTCCCCAGGTCGAAGACAAGGTCCTCCCCGCCCAAGCAGCCCCAACCCCCCGGCGCCCCAAACCCCAACCTCCCCCCCCTCCAGTCCCAATGCCCCACAAGGCCACATCCCAGACCCCCCACCCTCACTACGTAACGGAGCCGATCAAAGAATGCCAAATAGATTGATCCAATGTGTCGGCAGATGCTGTTTCAAGACTAATATGATCTAACAGAAGATTTTTATACTGATTAATGCTAAGATTATTTTTATTTTTCCAATTTACGAGTATGGTTTTCTTTGCGATGCATAAGGCAGTGAAAAGCATATAGGATGTATTTTTTTCTAGTATAACATCTTCAAAGATACCCAATAAGCAAACAGATGGAGAGAGTGGGATATTAAATTTCAAACATTTAGACAAGTCTTCACATACCTGTACCCAGAACCTCTGAACGGGTGGACAGAACCAGAGCGCGTGAATATAATCATCAGGTGTATTACTTATGCACTGTGAGCACTTGTTAGATGGTGTAAAGCCCATCTTAAACATTCGCTGACCTGTATAATGTACTCTATAGAGAACCTTATATTGTATTAATTGTAAATTGGAGATTCTAGTCAATTTAAAAGTATTTGAACATACTTGAGACCAAATTTTTTGTTCAAAGTTAATTGATAAATCTGACTCCCATTTTTCAACAGGTAGTGCTATCGAGTCATTGATTCTAGACAATTTTTTGTATATTTTAGATAATAATTTGGGTGGTTGAAAATTAATAAACTCTAACACACATGTTGGTGTTTCCAACAATGTTTTATTAAGCTTAAATTTCTTTTTTACAATTGACTTAATTTGTTGGTATTGTAGGAAATATTTATTATCAATGTCATATTGTATTATTAATTTATTAAATGGAATAAAGTCTATACCCTCAAATATGTGTTCCAGACATTCAATACCTTTCATTCTCCAACCTGGGAAATTTAACATATTATTTTCTTGTTGAATGTCAGGATTGTTCCAGAGAGGTGTATGTCTACATGGGAGTAGTGAAGACTTTGTCATTTTCAGATACTCCCACCATGCTGTCAGAGATGAGCTAATATTGATGCTCTTAAAGCAGACATGTCTTTTTAAATCTGTACTGATAAATGGTAGATCTGAAATCCTAATATTATTACATAAAGTTTGTTCTATATCTATCCAAGTTTCATCTAGTGCATTCGGTTTCAACCACTTTGATATATATTGTAACCTGTTGGCTAAATAGTAGTAATAAAAGTTTGGAAGTTCTAATCCTCCGGTATCTTTAGTTTTCTGTAATGTTTTTAAACTAATACGTGGAGTTTTATTTTTCCAAAGGAATTTAGATATAGAAGAGTCCAGGGACTTAAACCATTCAGTTGAAGGTTTATTTGGAATCATTGAGAATAAATAATTTATTCTCGGCAGCACCATCATTTTTACTGAGGCAACTCTTCCCATAAGTGATATGGGTAGAGATCTCCATCTAGTAAGATCGTCTTCAATTTTCTTTAATAGTGGGATATGATTTAATTTTATTAAATCCTCCAATTTAGGAGAGATATTAACACCTAAATATTTAATGTTACCTGATTGTAGTCTTTCATTAAGCACAGACAGACCAGATGATTTTACACGTCTCTCAATAGCACGGCCAGTTGCCTTCATCTTGCATAGCTTATCAGTGTACCAAGGGGCTGAACGCGAGAAAGACACCAGTCTTGTCTTCAAGGGGGCGTGTAGGTCCAGGAGCTCCCGAAGAGATTGGTTGTAGTAATCCACAGAGTCATCTGCAGATGAATGATTGACAGCGGTCAGGGTGTGAAGATCAGCAGACAGAACATCAAGGGAAATGTTTTTAAGGTCACGGAACTGGATGGGTCGTTTTGGGTTTGAAGCAGGCGAAGATGAAGGCACTTCCAGGGAGATGACCCTGTGATCTGAGACACCCAGGTCATATACAGATAAGTTATTGATGAGTACAGTGTCTGTAATCACCAAATCCAGAGTATGCCCCCTGCTGTGCGTAGGGGCGTCAACATGTTGAGTGAGATTAAGAGAGTCCAGAAGAGACTTAAAATCTGTTGCCAGAGGTGAAGAAGAATTGTCCACGTGGATATTTAAGTCGCCAAGAAAAATAGTCTTCACAGGGGAGGTGCAGAAAAAAGTGAGGAGGTCATGCATCTCTGAGTTAAATGAAACATGCGGTTTGGGAGGTCTATAAATTAATATAACATTCATCAGGAGTGGGGCTTTGAAGCTGAAAGCCAGACATTCAAAAGAGGAAAAGTCCTGAGAAGACAGATGAGACAATTTTAAATTACTGCGATAAATTACCGCCAGACCACCACCGCGGCCAGTGCTGCGGGCTCTCTGCAGATAACTGTATCCAGAGGGACACGCCTCATTCAGAGAACTGAACACATCTGGTTGGTGCCACGTCTCTGTAAGACACATGAGGTCCAAGTTCTTCTCCAGAATGTGATCATGAATTAAACATGACTTGTTGGAAAGTGACTGCACATTGAAAAGTTCTAATTTAATACCAGTTGGAATAGGAGCTTTTTGAACCGGTTTAAGCAGACTGAAGTCCACTCCACATTTTCCTCGTCACTTCGTGCGCAGTGGACTACAAAGACCTACAGACGCAGCGTTCTGATGACGCCATCGAGGTGCAACACGTCTTTCAGCCCAGGTAGCACTAATCAAATCCGAGTTTGCTTGAGAATAAACGGTTTTCCTTCGAGAGCTTCTATGGATGTAACGAGGTCTACGCAGAAGTCCCAGTTGTTTGATGGTGGAAATAGAAGGAGGAATGGAGCAGTTGTTAAGTTCAAACAACTGCGAAGCGGAATACGTCAACATCCACGAGCCGGTGGAGGCTAGCACAGAGCTAGCCGCTAGCAGCAGGCCCACGGCTCCGAAAAAGATATACAAGAAGCAGAGAGATGTAACTCGAACGAGCATTACCTTAAAGGAGTACAGGAGAGAGTCCAGAACAGTCCAAAGGACACAGGAAGTTGAGAGAGGCAGCAGGTAAGCGAACAATAAGTGCAGCTACGTGGTTCTCGAAGCTAAATTCGTGTTGAAGCTAGCGGGAGCTAGCAGCTCCAACTATTAAAATTCCGGTTAGACTAGTAAAGTTTGCCAACTAATGAATCCAGCAAACAAGTCAAATCTTGGCTTCGCCATGGTCTCCATCCTGAGCAAGCACAATGGCATCAGTGGAAAGGAAAAACTCCCTTTTAGAAGGAAGAAACCTTTAGCAGACCCAGGCTCAGGACAAGCGGTCATCTGCTTTGACCGGCAACTTATAATGTTTGCAGATCCACAACGCAGTCAGAAAAGACAGTTGCTCTAAAACTAACTAACTAAAACACAAAACTTAATCACAGAAAGGTAGAAATGTCCGCGTCCGTTCACACAGGTGCTGTACACAGGCTTGCGCCTGCCGCACTCTGCGTTCAAGAAAGGTAGAAAGGTTCAAAGAAAGGTAGAAATGTCCGCGTCTGCTCGTACAGGTGCTGTACACAGGCTTTACGCCTGTCGCACTCTGCAATCGAGAAAGGTAGAAATGTCCAACAAGGCTCGGTGAAAAAAAAACAGCAGAAAGTAATAAAAAAGGCTTCAAAAAGCAAAAAGTACGAGAAACAGCGGCAGCCAAGGTGTGCCCGCGTCCACTTCCTCTACAGGTGCTCAGTCACAGGTGCTCAGTCAAAATACTTTGTTACTGTACTTAAGTACATTGTTCATGTATCTGTACTTTACTTAAGTACTGTAGAATTAAATGTGGGTACTTTTACTTTTACTGCACTACATTTTACATGAAGTATCTGTACTTTCTACTACACCACATTTCTACAATGTGTTGAGTTACAAGTTACATTCATGTTGCAGCTTTTTGATTTGTCATTAGTTTGAAAGTAACTGATGTCGAGAGAGTTGGTCCATTGAATCATTGCAAAGTGGACAAGTACGGTAACATTAGACCTGCCTTCAAGAAGAACTGGACCAATGATGTATGTTCTAGTATAAACGTCATTGAGCTGGGAGCACCCATAGCACCACTAACACACTCAAAATGGATTCCACTGTGGAGAGTCAGCCAGAAGATACACAACACCCATGGCCTTATTGAAAGATTATTGAAAGATTATTGAAAGACTGTTGAAAGACTGTTCAGTACAGCAGGACAGATTCTCTCTCCCAAAAGAGCCAGACTGGACTCAAAAAACTTTGAAAACCAACTTCTTCTGAAATTGAACAATAAATTCTTGCCGCAATATTAAAATGTGTCAGTTCATGATGTTAGGAGTGTTGACGTATGAATCTTATCCACCCCAGAATTCGTTATTTGGTTCACTTCGGATCAGAAAGGAAAAATACGCTGAAAATACGACAAACACTCATAATTTAAAGTTCCAAAAGACCAGTTTAATTAATCATAAGTTTAAAAAAGAGTCACAGAATACATTTGTTTCATTCCTAACATCCATTACATTTTTCTTTTAAACGTGGACAGTGAGAGAAAAATAGAGAGAGAGAGAGAGAGAGAGAGAAGAAGGGAGGAGGGGGGAGAGAGGAGGGGGGAGAGAGGACATACAACCTGATCCGTGGGCTACTTCTGCCCTGCTGTTGGAGGATCGAAACTTTTTATACCCTTCTGTGGGGGCCCTGCCTCAGAGCCTGTTGTCCCCTCTTTATTGCCAGAAGACAGGAAATACCACTGCCTTCCCCCAGCTTGCTCGGGTGGTCTCCCCAAGCCCCTGGGGGATGGGCATCGAGACACATCGATGACTAAAATAAATGTACTTATAGACACACACACTTTCGTAGACCACTAAATGACCAATTAGTATAACTGGACATTAAATTACATTAAAGATCATACCCTACACACATATTTAGAGCTGTTCTTGTTATTTTCTAACTGAACAAACATGCAAAGCCAGAGAGTGGCTTTTAGTGGAATTCTCCCAGTCATATATTACAAAGTCGTAAAACTGACAGGACAAAGAGGCACCAGCTATATTATCATCCCCAAGCCTCACCAGAACAGATCTGCCTGTGTCCTTTAGTAATCCTTATCACTCTACAAAAGAAACTGATCATTTGAGCACCGTATGAAAAACCCCTTCAAAATAAATGTAAAACACGAAGACAAATATATTTTTATTTCACAACAATCCCCCTTTGGACCTCATTCTGCTGAGGTCCATCCCAAAAGAAATAAAATCACACAACACACAATGTAGTTTAATGCATATATACACAATATTCAATCAGTTTTTTCAAAATCCTCCAAGTTATGCCCTCTTGTCTGGCCACCACATTTTGACTCAATTTGTTAATATGCAAATTGTAGAATATAAGGAAATATATGCAAACTATGAACAATAATAATAGTAAGTGCTTAGGATATTGCAGAATTATGAACCTTAAGTTCCCAAGTTCCTCCTCCGCATCAGGCAGTTGTCTCCTCAGGGGCATTCCCTTGGCGTTGCTCAGGGCAGACCCCCGGCATTGCACGCAACTTTATTCAACTACTTTGGGTCTATCAAGGCATGAGAGTTCGAATGCGAGCTCCTCTTGTTGTCCAGCCCAATCCTTTAGCTCCTTCCTGGTTCACGGGCTGGAGCACACTGAACCGTGTGGATCCCCTGGCATTGACACGCACTGCCTGGGGTGTGCGTTCAGCGACCCCCCACGGGTCCTTCCTGACCAGGGCTGTTCTGGTCTTGCCTCCCCGGGACTCCGTTGAGAAAACTCCCTCAGCTGGAGCATTTCCAGGAACCACCTATCACGAACAGAATGTGCCACAACAAACAACACCCAATCAATTATAAATCTGTAGTACAAAGAATGAATCATGCATGTTAGTTGGTTTGGAAGAGGCTTAATCTTCATTAGGGTTAATTATGAGTAGTTTTAAGGCGGTTCATACTTACAAAAAATACTGTACCTTTTCACTCAGCTTATAGCAGAAATTACACACATAACAATAACATCACAAGCGGCGGCAGAGCATAATTAAAAAATAACATAGCAAGCGGCGGCAGAGCATAATTCACAAAACATTGTACACCTGTAGTTCTATACACCTTTTTCCTGAGTCAATAAGTCACATGTCGTCTAGTCAAGTCAATTGCTATAATTTTACAGAACCATCATATTTCTAAACCTCCTCTGATCAAGTCCACTTCAGGTTTGAGTGGTTCGAGCCCGCAGGCCAGGAAACATTTCCAAGGGGCGTCCCCCTCCTGCTTCACACACATAAAAAAAACAGTGTTGTTAATTGCTCATTTGAAATATGCTTGCATGCTTACATCAATACTCCTTCCTCCATGACATGATTAAAGAAAATAAAACGTTCAAGACCGATGCCGCCTCAATATCAACGCAAGTGAACTTTGTTTATAACGCCAATTTATCAGTTCATCTTTTAGTTAATTAGTTATTTCTAGGAACATTTGTCAACCTAGTTGTTTCTAGGAAACATTTACAATCTAGTTATTTCTAATTAGTTATTTCTAGGGACCAATTCCAACCTCTCTATTTTTAGAAACATCTGTCAGCCCCTTAACCCCCTTTTGAAACAAAACTCTACCTTGTTTCAATTATGCCAAAGTTATTTGGTTAATAAATTGGAAATTGTGTCTAAATTTACCATCCTTTAACCTTAGCACTAGTGTCAGATGTTTCCTAAACCTCAGCCTATTGCCACCAGTAATTTGGTTTTCACAACCATATAGCTAACAGTAATCTACGATATCATCTCATTTTCTTTAAAATTATAATCATTTACCAAAATGTACCCCTTGTGACACATCAGAATCCCAACATGCACTCCGCCAAGGACAACTGCAAAAACAAAAATATAAAAGTTAACTCGTTTTGGGGTCAGGAGCTAGGATCATTTCCCTTGCTCCCCTTCAGCTTCACCACAGAGTTACAGGAACCAGAAGAAGCAAGTCGTCAGATCCACCTGAGCACAGTATAACTAAAAATCATGAAGCCTGCGCTAGCAGGCCCAAATGTGCCTATGTGTTTCATTAAAAATTTATCATAGCAACTGTAGTTTTGATCCCGGCTACTAAGATCAACGACAGATCCTCACAGATCAATATGGGGTGCGGCCTTTGCTGGTGTGAGTGACTTCAGGACCATTTGTTCTCTTGTCTGTTTGGAGAACGTGTTCAGCTTTCTCTTGTTCCAGCCCCCAGTGAGACGTTCACTGGGTTCTGATTCTCGTCCGGACCCCCCAAATCCGGACCGTATATCCTGGCCATTTGTGTCTGATGACCATGTTTTGACAGTTCTTTGAGAAAGTCTTTGCCTCTGCTCGGCTGAAAGTTTTTGTGGACAGTCTTTTGTTCTTTCGGTGCCTTTGTTGTTTTCAGTCGTTCCTTGCGTATGCCCCTCAAAGTTCTTGAGCAAGGTTGCATATGAGTTTGTTCTTCCCAGTGAAGTCACAGTGAGTCAGTTTCCGGACACACCTTCATATTAAATCTGATCCGATCTGATCAATAACCACAGTAGCTGAGATTCAAAAGTCAGATGCTGCATGTGTTTTGACAGAGGCCTATCTTAATGCATATTTACCATTATGTGTTCTGTAAAGATGAGGTGGGATTTATAAGACTCGCTCTTGCCGTTCCATCAACACTGTTCAATGAGGCTATTTAAGAAATTAAAAAATTAAAAAATTAAAAAATCATTAACAGACCAGGATCAAATTAATTTTCTGTTAACAATCTTTATTATGGATCCTTCGACGGAGGCATCTTCTAATCTGATCTGCACAACAGATCCAAAACATTAGTTTACCTAAAAGTGAAATAATCAATTTAACCCTGAAATCAAAAAATACTGTAGCCTACTTTTATTTCAGAACGTACAATGTACGGTCTTCTAAGACCCCCTTGCTAGTATACAGTCTATGATAATTAGCAAATTCCTTGAGCCTTCTAAGATCTGCCTTCTTGTTGGAGTTATTTATGCATCGTGTGTATTTACATGCCCTCCTAAATTGTCAATTTGAAATTATTAAGCTCAGTGGCTCATTTATTCAAAGTAAAATGTGGGCTCTTTCATTTTGGCCTGTTGTTCCAGGTATATAACTGTTAGTCCAGGGGTGTCAAACTCATTTTGATCTGGGGGCCACATACAGCTTAATCTGATCTCAAGGGGGTCAGACCAGAATACTCATTCCAAAAGTCCATTTTTTTTCTTTGTATTAGTGCAAAGAATAAATAAATTATAAAAGTATCAACATTAAATTAATTGTCCTTTTACACTTTTACTCAGTTTAACATTTAAGTGCATTACATATTAAAAAACTGATCAGTGATTGCACGTTTTAAAACATTTATTCAACAAACTGTTTTGTTAAATACCCTGATGCATGCTCAATAATCCATGTAGAGAAATCTAAAAAAGCTAAATCTGGGCTTCTGGACATACAAAAAAACAGTTCTGTTAAAACCCTTTCCTGCATGTTAAAAGTGCATCAAAATTTAGAAATGAATGAATTTTAAATCCATTTTCCACATCTAGGAAGCAACTGTGAACCCATAAATTGAGCTTCGAGCGTAGCTGTTTTATTACTGCAGATTTTTAAGAAAATAGCGTTTATTTTTATTCTTTATTTTTTTTATAATTCACATTCATCTGCGGGCCGACTAAAACCCCCTGGCGGGCCGGATGCGACCCGCGGGCCGGGTCTTTGTCACCCCTTAGTCGATTTTTAAAGTCCAACTCTCCACTTATTATAAATTGAGATTCCATTTATGTCCCCAATAGATTAAAATTAAAGATGTATTTATTTAAGACCTGTCTGTGAGGGCTACTCCCTCCTTAGCACTTTGAGATTTCCATTAATGAAAAGTGCGTTATAAATTGAATTCATTACTATTATTATTATTATTTATTTTTCTTCAAACCCCAATCTATCCTCTTCTTTTATTCATCTGACTCCAAACAGTTATTAAAATCTGCACCTGCATCCTTTTACTTTTATTAAATGTTTCAGAACGAATAACCCAACTGGATGACTAAATTAAATAAATAAAAATAACTCCGACCTGTTTTTGGTTTTTCTAGAAATTATTATGCTCCTGTCTGCAGTACCTTTTTTCGTCCATCAGGGGTCTCCATTATACTCAGGCTCAGTGTTTGCCAGGTGTACGATAATTTTCGTATTTGTACGATAATTTTGCCCTCTGTACGATGTACGATCAATAATCCCGACAAAGGCCAAAAATACAATAATTTCGCCATTCTGTAAACGTGTAGTTGTGATCGGTTTCCATCAGCCTGTCGCAACTGTCTGTCGGAGTTTTTCGTGAACCCTGAAGGCGTCTTGGAATTCCAGCTAATCGTGCTTTTCTAAATGTGACAGAAGACTTTCTGTAGAGCTCTTTAGTTGCCCCCAGACAATAATGCGTATTAATGTCTATGGTTCCCCCCAGTACTGACGCCACAAAGCTGTGAGTGCCTGTTAAACGCTACAGTATTCAACAATAGAGTGACTATCGAGCATACTTATTTTGTTTATGATGGGTGTACGATAATCCTACATTTCTCACCTGGCAACCCTGCTCAGGCTATACACGAAACAACTGTGTCTTTTGCGTCCCCATAGTTGCCAAATCCGCTTATTTCCAGCGGCATTGGGCTTGTTTTCCCTGGAGCCGCTTTCAAATTTGATCAGCCGCTTGTGGCGGGTTTTTATTTTCGCTTCTCGTGGACATTGAGTCGCTTAGTTGTGCTTGTTTTGAAGGAGCTGATCGCTTCTTTGGTCTAGAGATCTGGCAACCCTGCTCTTCGGGTCGACGCTCACAAGACGACGTGGACATTCACTGGATCTATTCACAAAAGTACGTCTTCCAAATTGGTAATCCACTTTCTCTGCTTCTTATATTGGGAAATACAAGTATGATGCGTTCGGTTCTACATCCTCACAGCCTATACACAAATTATAAGACTACATCTCGTAAACCACGTCGGACCTATGGCTCGTTAGCTTTGCTGTTAGCTGCTAAGTTCGTCTACAAAAACTAAATTTGGATTATTTAAAGTCGATATTGTTTATCTACACGACGCGCCACTGTACGCTTTGTTAGCGAATCCGATGTGAGCTGTCTAACGTTACAAAGTTATAAAATGTCCGCTGTTGGGCAGCATATGCTATGCTAACGGGAGGTTCACTGCAATTTTCCAACTTTCCCGTTGTTTAAGTGTTATAACCTAAAATTATTGAGATAGAATGTCATAATCCTTTTTTATCAATCCTTCCAACTGTGAAGGTTCATTCGGCCCTAATTAATTTATCTCGAACTATCCGCAAATATTTTATTTGTTTATTCAAAAAACCGTACAATCCTGAGGCCTTCTAGCCTGGTTAAAACCAGACCCTCGTTCAGAGCTGAGCTGAAGTTCTATTTTTTTCATTTCACCCACATTCACGCTGTAGAAGAATGATCTAGTCCTGTTAAAATGGAGAAGTGTAAACCGTTTTAATCGTAATGTCTATTTTTGTGTTTCAGGGACCCAGCCCCAACTCCTGAAGAGGTGGAGAATTCGTTTATTACTCTATTAACTGCTGTATCTAAATAAAACTGTTCTAACTTCAGCGCCTCAATGTTTGTTTCATATTTAATCTTCAGATAGCTTGTTGTGACAAGTTTAAGAAGAAAAGCAATCCATAAATATGTCATACAGGCTAAAAATACAGTAATCATTATTTTCCTCCTTCCATTTTTGAATTCTTTAAAGTCCATGACTCACCATGTTTTCAAATTGCCTCGCCATTATTTATTTGTTTATTTAAAAATAATACAGGAGCGTTTATTTATATTGTAGAGAAATAACTCTAAATGGGTTATTTCATGATTTATAGCAGATTTTTAGCAAAAGCTCCGGGAAGATCTGCCCCTCTCTTTTCTCTCCCCGTGGGTCGGGAGTTCAGAAAGGTAGCTCTGAGCACGCAGCGGAGCTCTGAGCGCACGTCCCGCAACAACGCTGGACAGAACCGAGCCCTGAGTCAACGAACAGAACTCCAGGGGCAACCGCAGAACGGGGAGCCAGGGAGAAGACGAGAGAAGCCGCGCAGCTCATGCTCCTCTCTGCGCAGAAGCTGAGAGGCTCTGAGAGCAGCGAGCAACAGTCCGCAGGGTGTTATATCTTATTAAAACGTCTATAAAATAAATAAAAAATAAAAACAGAGCACTGGTCCAGTTGTACACACAAATGCACCAAGAAATATGCAGTTTTAACTCCTATTTTTTAAAGTTATGTATGTGAACAATTAAATAAATAACAAGTAGGACCGTGCTTTTATTGAGGCAAAAAATATTGTGATATCAAGGTATTTTACTTAATAATTTCTGTATATAGCCTGTTTCAGCTTTTTCAGCTAATTCTACATTTTTAATCCAACTTTTCAGCCTAATTTAGCAAAACTATGCTCTTGCTTAGCTATTTATTTATTTTTATTTTTTTTAAATCATTCTAATTAACTTAAACTGTTTATTTTCATTAGACCAGTGTTTTTCAACCTTTTTGGAGCCAAGGCACACTGTGTTTTCACTGAAAAAATCACGAGGCACACCACCAACCAGAATTGTAAACAGAGATACTGTACTCTATCCACCTATATTAAATATATAGTCATTCTTATCATAGTGTCTTGGATAGAAATAAAATAAACACAGAAATGTATTTTTATCATATTTTATATTTCTTATTTCAATGTGGTCTTGTGACTGTTACATGCTCAAAGCAGCAAGGGGCGATATGTACCATTTAAGTTTACCGGTATATATATATATATATATATATATATATATTATATATATATATATATATATATATATATTTTTTTTTATTTTATATATATATATATTTTTTTTTTTTGGGTACTTCATTGTGTATTTTATGAGTGTGGACAAAGTCAAACACTAAAGCTGTTTAGAAAACCACTTGGTTTCTAAACTTAAAAATATTTAGATCACAGATCAAAAATTTAAACTGAGAGCCTGTATCATTATAAAGGAAAAAATATGTTGTTTCAAAATTTCATAGCGTCTACAAATCCCCCCCCCAAAAAAATTGGGATAAAACCATTTTTCCCACTGTGCTGTAGTAAGTGGACCACTTATAGCTTTGGCCCCCTCTCGGCCCCCCCAGCAATAAAAGTCTAGCTCCGCCACTGGTCCAGAGCAGCACAGCGCTGCAGAGAGAGAAAGACAAAGAGAGCCACGCGCAGTTTGGAGAGCAGAGACAAGTCACGCAGGTGAGGCAGGCAAGCTGACGTGACATGGCAGGAAACCATTATTTTAGAACATAAAAAAGATTTAGTATTCTGTGACTAATTCTATTCTATTTTTAACTGGTCCAGGAACTCCTATCAGATTATTTTATCAGCGAAAGTCAGCGCGTTTTCCTCAATTTTTTCTTTTTTTTTTCACTCAGTCCCACACTTTATTTATTTTATTTGTTTGTGGGTTTAATTTTCAATACCTTCATTCCTAATGTATTATAACGTATTTACGCATGGTAATATACAAATACATCACCTCACCAGATCCCGCCTCCACTTATCATAAGTCAAATTATAAGTGGATTTAATTGACACTGTTTTTATAGTTAGCCACAAAACCTAACGAGATTAACAGTGAACTCGGTCTCAGAGTTACAGGGTCAGCGGCGAATAAATTATTTATTTATTCTAAAACCCCGACCCCTCTGTTCCAAACGCCCGTCGGCATTTGGATGGCTCGACCATTGCGTGTTTTTACTCTGGGATCTGGAGTCTTGGCTGGAAACTTACAATTCTACTTTTAATTGTAACGTTCTTTTTCTTTTTACACGTATTAACCCTGGAGTCCAAACACTGAGTTAAAATTTGCCTATTAATGTCCAATCACAGATTTCGTTTAAACAGGAATCTGCTTACCTTCTTTGTAGAGGTGACCGGTCACTGATCAGTGCTCTGGACTCCTCTGCCCCTTCCTGTCCGCGCGTGCAACCAACTCGGTAGGAACCTCCAATTGTTGGCTTACTTCTTATCCGCCCCAGAATTCGTTTTTTGGTTCACTTTGGAACAGGAAGGAGAGATACACACACATGACAGACGCTCACTTAAAGTTCCAAACCAGTTTAATTAATCATAAGTTAAAAGTCACAGAATACATTTGTTCTATTTCAAAAGTCATTATATTGGATTAGAATAAGTGGACAGAGAGTGAGTGAGAGAGAAAGGGAGACAGGAGAAGGAGAGAGAGAAAACACATTGAAATGGCATTTCAAGAGAGACCCCATATACAACCTGATTTAGTCTGAATACAGCTGTTCTTCTCGTTGGGCTGGCTGCGTTGACTGGCGTGGAGGAGGAAAAATCATATTTTTATACCCTTCTCTGGGCGTTGTCTTCCCTCAATTTAATAATAGAAGTTCTGCTTTATGCTCTTATTTGGGCATTTGCCTGCTCTCACTTTAATAATAGAAGTTCTGCTTTATGCTCTTATTTGGGCATTTGCTTGCTCTCACCTTAATAATAGAAGTTCTGTTTAAAGACGTTGCCCTTCCCCAAAGCAGCTCACACAAAACTATAAATCCACACACCCTTAGATCCAAAAATAGAGCAGTCCCTAAGCCTGCAGGACAGACACAAGCTGCATCCTTTTAAAACCCATTCAGGATGAAAAAACACGAAGACAAAAATATGTTTATTTCACAACACATGCAAAAATGCCAATTTTTGCTCTAGGTTTTTTTTGTTGGCGCCGTAGTCACCACTGGAGTGAGATAAATTGTTAACCATTTGACGACACCGAAAAATGATACGAATGATGATACGAATTATAACGGTAAAAAAACTGACAAAGAAACCGGACTTGACAGCAATCGCAGACTAGAAGTATCTGATAAAAGTCCCAACTTCTGCATTTTATCAAATAAACACAATAACTGCTGGTTTAATGCCACAGTGCAGTTTATTTTAAATCTTGACACCGTTAAAAGACTATTTTTACATGGCTCTGCAGAAAATTTAAGTTTATTTGCCAACATTCCGTTGTGTTTCAGGTTTTTTGAGGAAGGTATAAAAAACCCAGGCAAATATTTCCCCGCAGAAGAAGTTGCACGGGTTCTTCAGGAGCTAAGTAGAACCAAGCCATCACTTGTGATTTTCCAGGAGAATGCTGCTTTCCATTTTATAGAACCTCTCATGCACTGGTTAGACCGAAGTGGAGTACATTCAAATCTGGTTCTTCACATAGTCAAAACATGTAACAACTGCCAATCTTTCTCAAGCTGCCAGACCACCATGGGCAACGTCTGTTTACTGCCATGATTTGAAGACAATAAATCCACTTTCACCCTTTTTAACCAGGTCGTAGATCAGTACAAGAATTTGGAAATTTGTGACGTTTGTAACTTAGCAAGACCCCGAGTTTAAGTATCTCGGGGTCTTGTTCACGAATGAGGGAAAACTGGAGCGTGAGATCAATAGGCGGATAGGTGCAGCATCCGCAGTGAAGCGGGCGCTGTACTGGTCTGTCGTGGTGAAGAGAGAGCTGAGTCGAAAGGCAAAGCTCTCAATTTACCGATCGATCTACGTTCCCACCCTCATCTATGGTCATGAGCTTTGGGTTGTGACCGAAAGAACGAGATCTCGGATACAAGCGGCTGAAATGAGTTTTCTCCGCAGGGTGTCTGGACTCTCCCTTAGAGATAGGGTGAGAAGCTCAGTCATCCGGGAGGGACTCGGAGTAGAGCCGCTGCTTCTCCACATCGAGAGGAGCCAGTTGAGGTGGCTCGGGCATCTGGTTAGGATGCCTCCTGGACGCCTCCCTGGTGAGGTGTTCCGGGCATGTCCCACCGGGAGGAGACCCAGAGGAAGACCCAGGACACGCTGGAGGGACTATGTTTCTCAGCTGGCCTGGGAACGCCTTGGGATTCCCCCAGAGGAGCTGCTTCAAGTGGCTGGGGAGAGGGAAGTCTGGGCCTCCCTACTTAGGCTGCTACCCCCGCGACCCGACCCCGGATAAGCGGACGGAAATGGATGGATGGATGTAACTTAGCACTAAGAAAAAGAACGTTTTTCAACTCTGTTGACGTGATTACTTTATATCTGCGAAGGTCAAATAGATCACTTGATTACAGAATTTTAGCTCATCCCTCGAAAACCATTGATCTTCCAACAGAAACGGGCACAGAGAGATTCAGGTTGACTTCAGTCATCTGTCATGTCTTTCCAAAGTCAGGAGGGAGACATTTTTACACATATGTTTTCTCTGGAGGACAAATATATCTGGCTAATGATGAAGTCATATCTGTTGCAAGAGACAGCGCCGCCATGACTGACATTAGAAAAAATTGGGTTTTTTACTTTTACGGAAAGTACAGAAGTATAGAAGACTTTGAAGACTGAAGACTCTGATCCTGGAAGCTGCTTTTTTGTGAGGTGGTAAACCGAGACCATACACACCGTGCACTTGTGGGTTTACTCCGGGTACTCCGGTTTCTTCCCCCCCCCCCAAAAAAAAGGAGTTTACTTCGGGTACTCTGGTTTCCTCCCAAAAGAAAAAAGTTTACTCCGGGTAATCCGGTTTCCTCCCAAAAAAATAATAATTAGGAAATCTAAAAAAAATAAAAAAACTGAAAGGAGTGTAGAAAGCCAAAAACGCGCGTGTGCTATCGTGAGTACGGGGAGCCCGTGTGCGGGCAAATGCGCGCTCCTTTTCTGTCCGGAGTGCACGAGAGGAGGAGGAGGAGAAGGGACGCGTGGCGAACGAACCGCTGTCGTCGCGGCGGCGGACCGATCTCGTTCGTCGGGGAGAGCTCCCGTTAGGTTGTTGCGGATGCAAGACAGAGCCGGGAACATGTTTTAACCCCCTCCAACCCCCCCTCTTTCACACACGAACACACATACGTACACATACGCGCGAACGCATGCACACGCTCACACACACGCCGTTGGGGTCTGCGAGACCCCACTTGGGATCGCAACAGAATAATACATAGGAGATTAGTCTTGTGCGGTGGTGGGGTCCAAGAGACCCTACCTGGGATCTCAGCAGAAGAATTAGTCTAATGCTGTGGGGTCCAGGAGACCCCCCCCGATCGAGATCGCAGCAGACAAATCACGTGCGGTGGGGTCCGGGAGACCCAGCCCAGGAACGTAACAGATGCACACACAAGGGATAATGTGTGGACCGTGCGCTACCTCCATACATCGCTAGGGGGTGTTTTTAAAATGCGATTCCTATCAGACCAGGACGTACACTGGCACACCTCCCCGAGCCCTGCGTTCGCGACCGCGAGGCCCTCTGGGTGGGAGAAGCGTGTTTTTTACGCAGGCGCCGTGGCCTCCAACTGCGACAGTTTACAAACATATACTGTACCGTGTTTTTCATTTTTATTCTTTCACAGCCCAATAAACAGTTTACAAACATATACCGTGTTTGTCATTTTTATTTTTTCACAAAATTCCCATTAGACACGGGACATGGTACAACACTGCATTTCCATATGTTAGTTTAATCACGCGTATCACACTCGAAGACATCTCGATCTTGCTACAGTTTTGTTTCACGTAAGAACACACATGTAATGTGTAGGGGCACATTTCTTCTTTGGAACATTCTCCGTTTGAATCTTCGTTCTCGTATGGTAACAATGTTTCGTACACATTAAACGTCTTCCTCTTAACATGTACACTTGGGTGTTTGCGGAGATTCATTGAACTTTCCATGTGTCCCAAGAATTTTTCACAATTACACATAGTGTCTCTTTTTAGGGGTCCGTTTCTTCTTTGGAGCAATCACTCTCGGACTCTGTTGTGGATCGTTTTATTTAATAACAAAAAGTGAAATAGACATGCTTGTACCATAGCCCATAAGACGAACATAGAAATGACTATACAGTGAACTAGAGGACTCTGACATACTCTGTTTGCTAATTCACATGGACAGCTAGTATTTGTGACAATGTATACATTGACATTCAGAATCTGCTATCATCATCACCATAGGTCATCAGAGAATTCAGCCACAGCATCGAATGCATACAGGACACTTTCGTCTTTCTGTAACAAAATGACACCATGAGTGCCACCAATCTCCTTCATGAGCTCAAGTGCAGTCTTATAAACATAGTCTTTGGTCTTATACAGATGACCTTTGCTAACCACGAATCCTGTCGGACTGATGCTCACTATCAGTGGTGTCCTCTTAGGACGTGTGAACACGTCAAAAACGTATCCGTCATCAGGTTTGTATTCCATGCGCGCGATGATACCGTATACACACTTTTGTATCTTCACTTGCTCCTGAAAGTACTTTCGCAGGATTGCGCGCTTAAATTTCATCTCATCGCTGAAACCTTTCACGTCCATGCAACCCCACAGTAGATTTTTCTCTGTGAGATACGTCTTCAGATTATCTAAATCATGCACCATTACGTCGGTGAGACACTCGTTTGTGCTTGCTTGTGAAGACAGTAATGTTCCGGGTGACGTAACGCACGAGATCGTTCACTTTGGATATGAACATGTACATTGTGTACATATCCTCTGGACCTTCTGTCTTGTAAAAGTAAAGGTTACTTCCATCCATACAAATGACAGATCTTGTAGTATCGCTTTTAGTGCGAGTGTACGTTGCACACAACGTGCCCTTAGGATCGTTATCCGATGGTCCGCATACAATCATCGATCCCTCCTGGCTGGTGGAAAGTATTGAAGTTACATGGTCGCTTGGAACGTCACCCCACCATTTTCCACCCATATGCTCCAAAAACCTGGACCAGTCTTCTGATAATCTAGGCCAGGCATATGGAAATGGGAGACCGGACGGTTTGCTCACGTTGGCCATGTCTTTGATGACTTTGGTCGAGATTTTATCCATCGTGCGTTCATGTCGCAGAGTGGATCTGATGACACGTCTTAGTTTGAGAATTGGTTTTTAGTCCATCGTATGGTTCGTATCTGCTTATATACTACACATGTAGGTTGGTCGGGGCTTCAGTAGGTCGGGTAAGACAGTCGGTCAGTGAACTAAACGTTAAGCCGATGCTAAGCATAAGAATATCATACAAATACAACAAAAAATAAAGGTTGGTCGGGAGATGTATATGTAATTCGACGGTCGGGAGCAGAAATATACAAAGGTCGGAAGCGTAAAGACATGCGAAGGTCAGGGAGGTGTGTATTACGAAGGTCTGGGAACGGAAGGGTGTTTTCTCACAGGCCATTTTAGAAATACATGTCATTCCTTCCTTCATAAACATGTCTACAGAAACATTTCCGTAACAGACTCGTTACACATGTGTGAGACTGCGCGAATAAAGATAAAGTGAACAGATGTATTTGTTTTGGTTTTATTTCACAACAAAAAAATAGACATGCTAGTATCATAGACCATTAGACGAACGGAAATGACCATACAGTGACCTAGAGGACTCTGGCATACTCGGTTCGCAAATTCACATGGACGGCTAGTATTTGTGACAAAGTATACATTGACATTCAGAATCCGCTATCTTCATCATAGGTCCTTAGTGAAACACTCAGTCACAGCCTCTATTGCATCCAGGACACGAGACAAAGTTAAAGGTTACGTTTTCAGTATATCTGTTTATTCACACATATCGTACTAATACTTGATCGTATTAGAAAGAATCTCAATCGTGTAACGGTTCTCTTTTAAATACGAACACACAAGCCAAGTGTATACAACACATTTGTTTTTATTATCGCATTACCAATGTTATACACTCGCATGCTTCATAATTTTATTTTCTTTACACATCTGTGGTTTTCAGATTCAAATACAGGTAGTCCCCGACTTACGAGCGCTCTTACCTACGAGGTTCTGGACTTACGAGCTGGTGAACGAGCAGTAAATTTGTAAAGAACATACAAAAAATACAGCACTTTTATGTGTTTTTAGATGAAAGTGTGTTAGCTAACCGTTTGGAAACAAGTTTCTGAGCATGTTTATGAACTAGTATGAACATTTGTGATGAAAAACGAGTGTTCGTAGTAGCGCTAGCATAAATTTTCCGACTTACGACCGAAAATCCGGACTTACGAGAACACGTGTTTTGTGTTCCGACGTACAAATTTTCATCTTACGAGAGCCTCGCAGGAACGGAACTCGCTCGTAAGTCGGGGACTACCTGTACATTACTGGTAATGGTCACTGTCATTCTAGTGACAGTTACTTCTTCGAAGCAATCGCTGTCAGACTCAGTGGTGGACGAATGGTGTAGAGGCAGGGCATCCAGCTCAGGACCTGAAGGTCCCAGGTTCGATCCCTAGTCACTACATACCTCGTTATGTCCCTGGGCAAGACACTTAACCCCGAGTTGCTCCCGGTGGGACTGGCAGCGCCTTGCATGGCAGGCTACCGCTACTGGTGTATGAATGGGTGGATGGCTGGTACTGTGAAGCGCTTTGGGGCTCCTCATAGGGGGCTGGAAAGCGTTATATAAGTAAGCTCCATTTACCATATACAGATTGCGAGCGGATGCGCTCAAGCACAGTTTTATCAACTTATAGTAGAGTGATGTGAAGGTCGTGGGTTATGTATTCCATGACAACGTCGGCGTTCTCAAATTATTTGGAAGTCGTATTCTTCCTTCGTACAATAAAACAACGTGGCGCGAAAAATACACGCACATACTCCTTTAGGTGTAAGACAATAAACAAATGTCCATCAGGTATACCATTGGCATACCGTACGACGATCCCGTAGGTGCGATCCAGTACACGGAGTTGTTTCCGGATGTGTTCTCTTAGGACGTTGAACGACTCGTTTCTGACATCACCCCAGAACTTGTTGTTGTCGTATAGTCTCCGTCTCAAATCTTTTACACCCTGCATGATCGTGTCAAACGAACCTTGCAACCAACAGTTAGGGGTCGGTTAGAAAAAGATCCTCGGTAGAAAACACCCATTCTCGACATCCATCTTCATGTCATCGAGCCTATCCACTAGAGACGAAAATACTCCTCCCCGTGCGGCCGTGTACGTTGTCTCACGGCCTGAACTTTGTACTAGTTGGACGATGAAGGTGTCGTATGTGTCGTTCTCTTTTACACGTACAGCGTAGACCGCGCCAAGGCGTTCGTCGGGCAATGGGTTGTGAAGGATCATGGATCCGTTCGGCATCTGAGCAATTATTTCATCGATCCTATTGAGCGGTGCACTCCCCCACAATAGATGGCCCATTATCGCCATAAACGAAGACCACTGATCGGACAACAGAGACCACCAATCGAATTTGTGTCGTAGAGGGAAGACCACTGATCGGAAAACAGAGACCACCGATCAGATTGCGAGTCCGAGTTATAGAAGGAAACTGAAGACTTGTCTTCGGTCGACATTGTATACATCGTACGTTCAGGTTGCAGAGGAGATGAGATCTAATCTTTGTGTGGTTTGTATCTGCTTATATACAGGCAAGTACACATGTAGGTAAGTCGGGGAATAAAACGTCATGCCGATGCCAAGCATAAGAATATCATACAAATGTCAGAAGAAAACAAAACATGCACAGGTTGACGAATTTGACATGTGTATTGCGGAGTTCGGAGGGTGCTAATCGATTTTCCGTGACTATTAGACACAGGTTACAGTGTCGTCTAACTAACGCTTGCAATCTTTTTTTTAATAAAACACAAGATGTGACATTGTCCGCGAAATGACATTTTGTTTGTGATACACACAAACATGCCGTGTTAGTCTCTACGCTTAATGCGTGTACCATACGGTACCTCTATACATCACAAGGGGTTGTTTTCCAAATGCGACTGCTTTCAGGCCTGAGCGTACAATGGCATATTTACTAATATACAGTTTAAAGATTCGAAGCATGTCGCTCATGTTACGTTTCTCTTTCAAATAAGAACATGCACGCCAAGTGTATACACATACGTTTGCATTTTTATTATCATACAGTACACCGTTGTTGTACGGTCGCATTCAGCACAAAGATGTTACTCAAACACAGATCACTTCTAGAGTCTCTGTTTCTTAGGGGCTGTTTCTTATTCCCAGTCATCCATTTTGGACTCTGTGCTAGATGGTTGCGAGCCGATGCGCTCAAGCACTGTTACATCAACTGGTAGAGTGATGGCAAGGTCGTGGGTTATGTATTCCATGATGGCGTCTGCGTTCTCAAGTTGTTTGGGAGACGTATTCCTCCTTCGTACAACAAAACAATGTGGCGCGAAATACACACGCACATACTTCCTTGAGTTTAAGACGATAAACAAATGTCCATCGTTTGCATCCTTGGTGTACCGTAAGGCAATCCCGTAGTGGCGATCCTACGGTTGATTCTGAATGTGTTCTTTTAGGATGTCGAAAGACTCGTATCTGACAGCTCCCCAGAACTTGTCTTCGCCGTACAATCTCGATTTCAACTCTTTCACACCCTGCACGATCGCATCGAACGAACTACGCAACCAGTAGTTAGGGGTCGGTTCAGATATACTGCTCGGCAGAAAACACCCGTGTAGGATACCCCTCCTTAAATCCTCGATCGCGTCCACTGGAGTGAAATTTTCTTGACATCCGCGCATGTACGTCTCACGACCTGAGCGTTGGGCTATTCGGATGATGAATCTCTCGTAACTCCTGCCGTTCTATTTTATATGTCCAGCGCATATTGTACCGAACCTGACGTCGGGCGACGGGTCGTGAAGGATCATGGATCCGTTTGGGAAACATGCAATGATTTCATGGATCATATAGAGAGGTGCACTGCCCCACCACAGATGGCCCATTTTCACCATGAACGAAGACCACTGATAGGGCAACAGAGACCACAGGTCAAGTTGCGAGTGGTAGAAGGTATTCATTGTACGTTCAGGTCGCAGAGGAGACTTTAGGTATTTGTCCGGGATATTCTAGTCCAGGGGTGCTCACACTTTTTCAGCATGCGAGCTACTTATAAAGCAACCAAGTCAAAATTATCTACCCAATACAAAAATGCAAAACATATAATTATCTTCAAATGTATTAAGGGTACTTTTTATGTACAATATATGCTGATGTACCTTGCATAACTATAAGCCAATATTGTACAACACATAATAAATCAGGGGTCACCAACGTGGTGCCCGCGGGCACCTGGTTGCCCGCAGGGACCACATGAGGTGCCCGAGGGTGGTGACAGCAAAACACAACGAGGAGCAACAGTTCATCAGCTAACATGTTAGCTTCAATGCTAACAAGCCCCCTTGTGGCTCACAACAGACAGAAGAATGTCAGAGCAGCTTTGAGCAGGCAGATGTTTCTCACAAGGGCGTAGATTTCATCTCATTATTGGGGGGGACCATAAACAGGGACATTTTTTAAAAGCAAATCTACACTTCCCCAAGATTGGGGGGGTCCCGACCCCCCCGGGATTTACGCCTATGGTTTCTCATGAGGCATTTTCAGGTGTGGAGCTCTTGAAAGAAGCAATGATGAAATATGTGAAAAATAATTTATTTAAAAGAGTAAAAGATGTGATGATTAGTTTAAATGGTTTTGTATAAACTATACAGCACTTTGTTGCAGCTGTGGTTGTTTTAAAGGGTTTTATAAATAAAGTATAATTATAAAAAATGCTAAGGATCAACACTAATGTCACATCTAAAAAAGCTTAAAGACCGTGTAAAGTAAAATTAAATTTTTGTTTTGAGTTTGTCACATGGCATAAATATGTGTTATTAATCACCCATATAAATCTGACTGATTAAAAACATTGTTTACCTTATAAATTTAAGTCTCAAAAATCATGAAAAAACATGATTTTGCCTTGCTCTGGAACGCTGGGGGCGTGTCAGCGCGTGGGCGTGGTTTCAGCGCAGCTGCGCTCGTGTCCTGCCCCCTGAGCTGACTGTGTGTGGAGGCAGACGGGTGCGCAGAGATCCACCTGCTCTGTTTGAGTTCTGGCTGTGTTGGTGATTAAAATAAAGAGTAATCACGTTGATAAGTTATCTCATCTGTGTCAGCGGAGTCACTGCGTTTCACGGCACGCGTGGCAGGATTTCAGCTCCACGCGGATCGCTCTCACACTGTGCACACACACACGCGCGGGGGGCGCGGGGGGGGGGCGCGGAGGTGCAGGTGGCAGTGGTCGCTTCAGCAGCACGCCTGGGTTTGTTTGACTCCCTCCTGCAAGTCACAATGGAGCGGCTGCAGTCCTCCATGCGTAAAAGGAGTGAGAGTACTGGAGGGAGACGGTCGGTAGCGAGTGAACGGCTCCACCGAAGAACGCATTTATACGGCTGGAGCTGCAGGGGGTGGGGCTTGTTACCGTGTGACGAAACACGGTAACATTTAAACCACGCCTAAAAAATCCTGAAACAGAAATATCTTTATACACAGTTTGATCTATAACTCCAAAATTAATTGAGCTACAATTTTGAGACTTTTTACTCATTTACAAGATTACAATTATGACATTTATAATGTTTATTGAAGAAAATGTTGAAATTCACTTTACACGGTCTTTAAGTCTGGTCCTCTGGACATTCAAAAAACGAAACACCCGGCGTGACTCACCCCAAACGAGGCAGAAAGAAGAAGAAATCTCATTTAAGTGTTTTTAATGTAGATTAAACAAGATGCTGTTTGAATCTTAAACTGTCTCTTCCCAATACATGTTTAAATAGATTGTAAAACCTTAAAAATGTTTAAAAAATAAATAAATAAATAACTGAGTTATGAAGTTGTCTCATTAACATCTGTACTGTTTTATGCCTTAGGTTAGGTTCACTGAGCTCCTATAAAGAGAAAGGTAAGACGGTTAATGTTAAAAACTTAAATGAAAACAATACAAGTCGAATTTTATTTACTGTATTAAAAATGTGAATGGAGTATGCGGGCATCGGTCCCGCTACCTCTTGCATGCTAAGCGAGCGCACTACAGACATTTTTACACATATGTTTTCTCTGGAGGACAAATATATCTGGCTAATGATGAAGTCATATCTGTTGCAAGAGACAGCGCCGCCATGACAGACGTTAGAAAAAATTTTTTTTTTACTTTTACGAAAAGTACAGAAGAATAGAAGACTCTGAAGACTGAAGACTCTGACCCCGGAAGCTGCTTTTTTGTGAGGTGGTAAACCGAGACCATACACACCGTGCACTTGTGGGTTTACTCCGGGTACTCCGGTTTCTTCCCCCCCCCCCAAAAAAAAGGAGTTTACTTCGGGTACTCTGGTTTCCTCCCAAAAGAAAAAAGTTTACTCCGGGTAATCCGGTTTCCTCAAAAAAAAAAAAAAAAAAGGGAAAAAATTGGAAAAAATAAAATAAAAAACTGAAAGGAGTGTAGAAAGCCAAAACGCGCATGCGCTGTTGTGAGTGCGGGGAGCCCGTGTGCGAGCGATGCGTGCTCCCTTTCTGTCCAGAGTGCACGAGAGGAGGAGGAGGGATGCATGGGTAAAGAACCGCCGTCGTCGCCGCGGCGGACCGATCTTGTTCGACGCGGAGAGCTCCCAAAGGTTGCCGCCGACAGAAGACGAAGCCGGGGNAACCGCTGTCGTCGCGGCGGCGGACCGATCTCGTTCGTCGGGGAGAGCTCCCGTTAGGTTGTTGCGGATGCAAGACAGAGCCGGGAACATGTTTTAACCCCCTCCAACCCCCCCTCTTTCACACACGAACGCACACACACATACGCGCGAACGTACACACACGCACACACACACACCGTTGGGGTCTGCGAGACCCCACCCGGGATTGCAACAGAATAATACACAGGAGATTAGTCTTGTGCAGTGGTGGGGTCCAAGAGACCTCACTTGGGATCTCAGCAGAAGAATTAGTCTCGTGCGGTGGGGTCCGGGAGACCCCCCCACCGATCGAGGTCGCAGCAGACTGATCATTCACGTTTGGTGGGGTCCGGAAAACCCCACTCAGGAAGGTAACAGATGCACACGCATGGGATAATGTGTTGACCGTGTGGTATCTCCATACAACGCTAGGGGTTGTTTTTAAAATGGGATTCCTATCATACCAGGGCGCACACTGGCACACCTCCCCGAGTCCCGCGTTCGCGACCGCGAGGCCCTCCGAGTGGGAGAAGCGTGTTTTTTCACGCAAGCGCCGCGGCCTCCGACCGCGACAGTTTACAAACATCTACCGTGTTTTTCATTTTTATTCTTTCACAACCTAATAAACAGTTTACAAACATATACCGTGTTTGTCATTTTTATTTTTTCACAAAATTCCCATTAGACACGGGACATGGTACAACACTGCATTTCCATATGTTAGTTTAATCACATGTATCACACTATTTGTGACCAGATTGGATCAATTTATTGATAAACAAAATATTTTAAGTAGCAGTCAGTATGGGTTTAGAGAAAAAAACTCTACGTCAATGGCTCTCATGGATTTAATGGAACAAATAACTAATGCTGTCGATCATAAACAGTACTGTGTTAGTGTTTTTGTTGATCTAAAAAAAGCATTTGATACCATTGACCACACCATTCTCCTTGAAAAACTAAATAAATATGGTATTAGAGGACCAGCATTACAGTGGGTATCTAGCTATTTGAAGGACAGGAAACAGTTTGTGCAAATAAATGATGTTAGATCTGACCTCCGTGATATCACTTGTGGAGTTCCTCAGGGTTCTGTGCTTGGACCAAAGTTATTTATTTTATATGTGAATGACTTGGTAAATGTGTCAGGACTACTTAAATGTGTTCTTTTTGCCGATGACACCACATTTTTCTGTTCGGGTAATGACATAAAACAGATTTTGGATATGATGAAAACAGAATTTATAAAAATACAAACTTGGTTTAAATTAAACAAATTATCTTTGAATTTAGATAAAACTAATTACATGATATTCAGTAACAAAAAGAGAATTGTTGATGACGATCCATTTGAAATTGAAGATGTTGTGATCTGTAAAGTGAGTGAAGTGAAGTTTCTGGGTGTTATCATTGATGACAAACTGACGTGGAAACATCATGTAAATTCCATTAAAAAAAATAGCTAGATCAATTGCAGTACTGTATAAAGTCAGGGATTTTTTAATTGATAAAGCTTTACATATGTTGTATAACACAATCATTGCTCCACATTTAATCTATTGTATTGAGGTTTGGGGAAAAGCGTGCAAAACTATTACAAAGCCTGTTTTTATTTTACAAAAGAGAGCTGTAAGAGTAATCACCAGAAAACATTTCAGTCACCCATCAAACACTTTGTTTCTTCAACTAAACTTATTGAAATTCCAGGAATTGGTAGAATATAGTATTTTATCAGTTATGTGATGTTAAAAATGAAAAATCAATGCATACATTTAAGAAAAAAGTCAAAAAGGACTTGCTCAAAAACTATATATGATGTAACCTCGCGTGTTTGTGTATTACACCTATGTTGTACTTATGATGTAGCTTAGTGCGTTTGTGTATTACAGTTAGAAAAATTAAGTAGAGTTAGTCATTTTGTGAAGCAGTTTGTGTATTACATTTAGAAAATTTAAGTAGAATTATTCATTTTTGTGATGTATTTTGTGTATTACAGTTAGGAATATTAAGTAGAATTATTCATTTTGTGAACATCTTGATGTTGTGCCATCTTTTAGTTTGTGTATTACAGTTAGAAAAATTAAGTAGAATTATTCATTTTATGATCTAGTTTGTGTATTACAGTTAGGAAAATTAAGTAGAAAAAATAAAATAATAAAAAAATAGGAAAATTAAATAGAAATAAAAAATAATAAAATAAAAAATAAAAAAAAATAAAAAAAATTAAGTGTGATGTAGTTTGTGTATTAGTTAGAAATATTGTGTATTAGTTAGAAAAATTTAAGTAGAATTATTCATTTTGTAATGTAGTTTGTGTATCACAGTTAGAAAAAATAAGTAGAATTATGGATGATGTAGTTTGTGTATTACAGTTAGAAAAATTAAGTAGAATTATTCATTTTGTGATCTAGTTTATGTATTACAGTTAGAAAAATAAGTAGAATTATTCATTCTGTGATGTTGCTTGAAGGTTATCATTGGTTGAACAAACTGTGAAATAGGGGCAGATATAATAAGATTTCATCTTCTTTCTGCTCCCTTC
>JBBPBX010003969.1:44884-57330 GCA_038048925.1 Garcialebias charrua
ACATCTTGATGTTGTGCCATCTTTTAGTTTGTGTATTACAGTTAGAAAAATTAAGTAGAATTATTCATTTTATGATCTAGTTTGTGTATTACAGTTAGGAAAATTAAGTAGAAAAAAAAATAATAATAAAAAAATAGGAAAATTAAATAGAAATAAAAAAATAAAATAAAATAAAATAAATAAAAAAATAAAAAAAATTAAGTGTGATGTAGTTTGTGTATTAGTTAGAAATATTGTGTATTAGTTAGAAAAATTTAAGTAGAATTATTCATTTTGTAATGTAGTTTGTGTATCACAGTTAGAAAAAATAAGTAGAATTATGGATGATGTAGTTTGTGTATTACAGTTAGAAAAATTAAGTAGAATTATTCATTTTGTGATCTAGTTTATGTATTACAGTTAGAAAAATAAGTAGAATTATTCATTCTGTGATGTTGCTTGAAGGTTATCATTGGTTGAACAAACTGTGAAATAGGGGCAGATATAATAAGATTTCATCTTCTTTCTGCTCCCTTCATTTTATCCTACTTGTATTCTTGTATCTGATGAAACTGTCTTGTATTGTTCTTTTTTTTAAATGAATGAATAAACATCAATCAATCAATCAATCAATCAAAGACATCTCGATCTTGTTACAGTTTTGTTTCACGTAAGAACACACATGTAATGTGTAGATTTCACATTTCTTCTTTGGAACATTCTCCGTTTGAATCTTTGTTATCGTATGTAACAATGTTTTGAACACATTAAAAGTCTTCCTCTTAACATGTACACTTGGGTGTTTGCGGAGATTCATTGAACTTTCCATGTGTCCCAGGAATTCTTTACAATTACACGTAGTGTCTCTTTTTAGGGGTCCGTTTCTTTTTCGGAGCAATCACTCTCGGACTCTGTTGTGGATCGTTTTATTTAATAAAAAAAGTGAAATAGACATGCTTGTACCATAGTCCATAAGACGAACATACAGAAATGACTATACAGTGAACTAGAGGACTCTGATATACTCTGTTCGCTAATTCAAATGGACAGCTAGTATTTGTGACAATGTATACATTGACATTCAGAATCTGCTATCATCATCACTATAGGTCATCAGCGAATTCAGCCACAGCATCGAATGCATATAGGTCACTTTCGTCTTTCTGTAACAAAGTGACACCATGAGTGTCACTGATCTCCTTCATGAGCTCAAGTGCAGTCTTGTAAACACAGTCTTTGCTCTTATATAGATTACCTTTGCTAACCACGAATCCTGTTGGACTGATGCTCACTATCAGTGGTGTCCTCCAGTGTTGTTTTCGTTGACGTAACGATAACGTAAATTTTTCGTCAACGCCCCCTTTTTTCAGGACAATAACGAGACAGTAACTAAATAAACATTGCTCTTTAATGATTAAAACGTGACGAAATTTGTGTGAGTTTTCGTTGACAAGACGAGACTGAACGAAAATGTTAGTCGGTGGTCCATCAATAATTTATATTTCTGCCCAAGTGCCCATAATTATATTCTGTGTCGGAAAGTCAGCTGTTTGGTCACGCCCACCACCGCAGTGTTGATGCAGCATGGCCACGCGCTGCGCGCCGCTCACCTGTGACTTCCTTTTCAAACTGGACCATGGGAAGATGTTGCAGCATGTTTTACACGAAGGGGCTCGGTTGGTGGCCGCCGGCCGGCCGGCCGCCAGCCCAGAAAAGATTTATGGACTTATTTGTATTTAACCCAACTGTGAGAGAAGAGAAGAACCGAATGTATGTATTTTTTTAAATAAATCCTGTCCTTGTTTGAAGCTGTTTGGGTTAGAAATGTCGCTGCTGTGGGTCAGGTTCTGGTTCTGTTTGTTTGGACTCACTGCTGACTTGTCACAGAATAGCGCATTCACGTTTGACCTCCGCGTCAACTTTTTGCCTAATAAGCTAATTTATAACAACTGCGAGTAAGTGCTGTTGTGTAGTTATTGCATTTGAAGCGGGTATACAAGCATATGCTGTCAGAAACTATTTCTGCTCCTGGTTTGTGTCCAGGATCTGCTGTGTGTGTGGACCGAACGGTTCCGAGAGAGTCCGTCGTTGTTTTCGACAGTTGAATCGCTGTGTTGCTGAGCGTTGAGCTTGGTGTACCTGTAGAATGTGATTTGCTATATTTCAGAATTTTACTGCTCTGTTCATAAGCGTTTTTATGTGTTGAAAAGTCCGGAAACTTTTGCTAACTGATAGCTACTTTCTGTTCAAAATGGCCGTGGCGTTTGTTTATGTATTGTGATTGGTTGTCGGGGCTGTGTAGAGACACTGTGATAGGTCAGAGGGAAAGAACTACAACTCCCATGACTACTTGAGTTAAGAACTCAGCCGTGACTCCTTACACTCACAGGAGAAAAAGCCGTTCTTTTTCTTCAGAGAGTAAATAAATGAAGTTATTTCAGCGTTTGTCACATCCAGGTACAAAACTCATCCAAAAAGTGGATTTTTATCGTGTTGTTCAGTAACCATCGTGATTAAAATAAAAACTATCTCTCCCTTCGAGATGATGACTGGTCGACAAAACACCTGACTTGATTTATAATAACTGCATAAAGTATTGTCAGATAAATTCTATAATCTTCAGTGACAAACTCAGTGCTCCATTTATAATAATAATAATAATGAATTCAATTAAAACGCACTTTTCAATCTCAAAGTGCTACAAGGTGCAACAGAATTAAATGTCAATAAAACAAATAATAAAACAGTTAAAATCATTATTATTATTTTGATTTGGATTATGAATTGTGCAATAAAATAACGAGCTAAAAATAAAAAAAATAGACTTTCTGAACTATAATACAGATACAATTCCCTTCTTTTTCATTTATTCATTATTTTTTTTACCCAGTGTCATTTTCTTTTTGGCCTTGACAACCCAAATATTGTGGACTTGAACTTTTTTTATCGGCTGTCATGCCTGCAAAAGTGAAAATAATATTGTGCCTATGTGTTGCCTGTTTGTTCAACATACTTTAAAGAGGAACTAAACCCAAAATTAACTTTTTTTAGCTGACTAATATTTTTTTTAAAGACTAAAACTAGACTTAAATTTTTTAAGTTTTTGTCGATGTAAACTGAACTAAAACCATTAAATATAGAAATGACTAAAACAGACTAAAACTAAGAAGTATTTTAGTCTAAAAGACTATGACTAAAACTAATATCAAAATGGCTGTCAAAAACAACACTGGTGTCCTCTTAGGACGTGTGAACACGTCAAAAACATATCCGTTATCAGGTTCATATTCCATGCTCGCGATGATACCGTATACACGCTTTCGTATCTTCACTTGCTCTTGAATTTATTCTCGCAGGATTGCACGCTTAAATTTCATCTCGTCGCTGAAACCTTTCACATCCATGCAACCCCACAGTAGATTTTTCTCTATGAGATACATCTTCAGATGATCTAATTCACGAACCATTACATCGGTGAGACACTCGTTTGTGCTTGCTTGTGAAGACAGTAATGTTCCGGGTGACATACGCACGAGATCGTTCACTTTGGATATCAACATGTACATTGTGTACATATCCTCTAGATCTTTTGTCTTGTAAAAGTAAAGGTTACTTCCATCCATATAAATGACAGATCTTGTAGTATTCTGACTGAAAAACTTGAACAGTACCATTTTCAACCACTAGGTGGTAGCAGAGTAGTAAGACATGCTGTTGTATCATGTAACAAGTAAAAGTGGCTATAATGACAAATTCAAAAAAGTTCAAGACAAAAACAACTGGACTGGACTCCTACGGTCGCCATTCTGCAGCCCATCAATTTTTGGCACAACCTCAGCCCACATTTCTAGGTTCAGGCCCACATTTCCAGGTTGTCAGTGGTGACGAACCAACGCGACACGTCAACGGTGATGCATAATAGATGTGACTTACACGGTGAAGAGACGTAATTATGAATTTGTCCACTTTATTAGACAAATATGGACTGATGCGACTTGTAGGGCAGTGTAACGTGTACAGTGAAAAATATGCTAAATAAATGTAAGGGACATTAAAACAATCCCTCCAAGCATATATCCATATGTACAGGTGTTGAAGCTGCCTTAGGTGGTGGTGTGGCGTTTGCAAAGGACAGCCCAAGCTCCTCCATGGCAACAATGAAGGTGTTTGTTGGGGCTTGCTTATTGTGCTACGAGATGCTGTTTGACATTGTTTTTTCATGTTTTTTTGTCTAGCTTTTACTGCCAAGATGCCCAGCCCTGGACAAAATACAAAGTAGGTTTTCTTTCATTGAAGATATGTTTTGATGCTAGTCTTGGTCTCAGCCTGATGAACCTGCTGGTTATTTTTCTTTGTACATCATGATGTGAAGTTTATCAAAGCTATCTTCAATAAACTGTAGACTGAGGAACTTAAAATCAATAGTGAAGTTTATTTTCTTCCGCAGAAAGAGAACACACAAGGCACGAGCCAATGCAGTAGGTTCTGTAGGCTGAACAGTGAAAGCTGTATATATATACATGGCTTTGCATGTAACAGATCTTGTCTTTACAGCACTTGGAGATAACATTCATATGCCTTAAGGGCTTCAGATAATATAAACAAACAGGTTTCCATGGAGTCAGGCTGACTCGCCCTGCTGTAAAAGTAGCAAGCCGTTTCAAAGGTCAGTTTGACTTCGCCTTGCTATGAGAGGAACAAACAGTTTTCAAAAGTTAGTTGGCTCACCTCTGCTGAGTCTACATGAGTTTGAACAAAACTGTATCGCGAACACTCTGTTATTAAGAACATATTGTCAAAAACACTTCGTTATCAAAGGAACAGGGTGGAACAGGGTGGTTTCGCCCTGACAGTGGTTTTACTGTTTTGCAGGTTCGTGACACGTTGGAACAAGAAAGAGCTGATGCAGGAGGTTACGCATGAATGAGCCGTTTAACAGAATACAGCAATATAAGGAATGAATTAAATAAAATGATGAAGAAATAAACATGATATTATTGTTTTCTTTCACAATTCCTCCCTTTTGTTTCATCAGGAACAACAACAACAATGACAAAACAAGATTTGTACAGACAGGATGTTTAGACACTGATTGATAAAAATGATCCATCAAGACATATGTGGCATACAAGTATGGTTTAGCATATGGGTGTCATAAATATCAGTTGGAAAAAGCAAGTGCTGTTTTTGAAAAATTAATGGTGAACCAATCAGCATTAATCTGTCTTAACATTCCTCCCTTTGACACATGGTCAACACTGTGTGTCAAAGTTGCAAAAGCAGGAAAGAAATGCTTGGGTAAACATGGATTGTTGTTTGGACCAACCCAGACATTGTCTGAAAAAACACAGCCGTGTTTCTTCCACTCAGCCTTCTCAACTGGAAGTGTAAGGTTCTGCATGTCAGCAACAGAGAAGGAGGTGGGGGTGGAGTGAGAGGTTGGACCTTGAGTGACAGTCATGTGTGTCAGTGTACCTGCTGCAGTCTTTTCAGCAGCGTCTGCTAAAGCGTTGCCCTAGGAAACAAAGTCAGTGTTGGAGGTGTGTGCAACACATTTAATCACTGCCACTTTAAATGGTAATGTAATAGTTGAGAGTAAGTCAGAAACAAGCTTGTGGTTAAGTATGGGCTTTCCGTCAGAGCGTAGGAAACATCTGTGTTTCCACAAAGCACCAAAGTCATGAACAACACCAAATGCGTACTGGCTGTCAGTGTAAATATTTACAGTTTTCCCTTCAGACAGAATACATGCACGTGTCAAAGCAATCAATTCACAGGCCTGTGCAGAGCGTGATAGGAGTGGGTTTGCTTCAACAGTGTGTGTTAGAGTAACAATAGCATAACCACTTCTGATGTGTCCAATGTTGGGGGTCACATGATGTAGATCCATCTACAAACAGGTCCCAGTCTGGACTGTACAATGGGTGTTGCTGTAGGTCAGGCCGTGAGGTACAAAGAACTTCAAGTTCAGCCAAACAGTCATGTGGTTGGCCCTTGTCAGGAATTGGCAAAAATGTAGCTGGATTTAAAACATTACATCTCTGGATGGTGATGTTTCATGGCATGTCAAGAAAGGTGGTGGGATATTTTAACCACCTGGCTGTAGAAAAATGAGCAGTTTTTTTGCTCATTCAAAATTTGTGTGACAACGTGGGGAACGAGGAGGGTCAAATCAGTGTAGCCCATGATGTCTCTACTGGCCAGAACTGCCCTTTCCGCCGTTGCCACAGCGCGCATACAGAGTGGCAAGCCGGTTACTACTGGGTCCAGTTTTTTTTTTCTTCCATTTATAGATGGCCTCCCTTTTCACCTTATAGCCATCCTCTCACACCAATATGTATTTTTTTAATAGAGAGAAAGAAAAGATAGAAAGTAAGACAACAAAACAATAATTATCCACAAAAAGAGCACAAAGCAAACACACCCAACCTCCGTCCGCAATCCTGCAAAGCACATGACAGAACACAGCAACGAAACATACATGCATAAAGACTAATAATATTCATGACCTTGCAGTAGATTTCTATAAATAAACATACCCATACCTACAAATATATATACAGTATACATACATATGCATTCATATCACATATCCATCTACATATCTGCATATGATATCTACATATACATCCCTACATCCAGTGCTGGGCAGCGCTAATCAAAAAATTAGTTCCACAATTTCTAAAACGCTTATTAATTTTTTTAGGTCCACAATTTCAAAAGCACAAATGTCTTATGAAAATTAGGGGAAGCTAATCTAATCCGCTATTTATATATTTATATATATTATATATATATATATATATATATATATATATATATATATATATATATATATATTTATATATAGCCGGCAGCGTTATCAATATTTGCACTACACTGCCAACTGAAAAGTAACAAAAATGATCCTAAAAGGATGAAATTACAAAAATCAAAGGATTTATTTAATACTTTACGTACATATATTCTATTCGGCCACGAAATTAACAAAAAATAGAATGATCTTTTAATCCCTAAAACCACTTTTAAATCTCAAATACACGGGTGTGTCGCCACCGCATTTATACATAAAAGTAACCCAAATACATAAAACTAACGACTCACCGTCGAATGGTCGACACAAAACACACAATAAAATCCTCCGGCCGCGTTAATTTGGCTTGAAACAGCGGGGTTCTCTGCGGATTTATCCATTAGTAACCCAGCACAACCAGCTGGACACAGAGTTCAGCGTCCAGTTCACCTCTGACCCGGAAGATGTCAAGATTCTATAGGTAGTCAACAGATTTAATGAAAAGTAACTAAAATACATAAAACTAACGACTCACCGTCGAATGGTCGACACAAAACACACAATAAAATCCTCCGGCCGCGTTAATTTGGCTTGAAACAGCGGGGTTCTCTGCGGATTTATCCAAGTACCCAGCACAAACAGCTAGCCACAGAATTAGCCCCTGAGTTCACCTCTGACCCGGAAGATGTCAAGATGGAATAGTCCATTTTTAGTAGGGGGATAAAGAAATCGACCGTTTTTTTTATTGCGTATTTAATGATCGTTTTCATCGTAACTATAATTATTTTTATGTTAAATGTACATTAACAAGCAGGATCAATGTTAGGGATGTAGGTGACTGGCCGGGGCGCGGCGGGGCCGGGGCCCCATGCTGATTGGGATCCCCAGGCAACGGCATCATTTACCTACATGGTAGATCCGAGTCTGTTCTCCGCTCTGCTCCCCCTCCAACCCTCCCTCCTCTCTGCTCTTTACGGTGGGGAAAAAGGTAAAACAAGAGCATAAGAGCCTCTAAATAAGTTTATTGGTTTTTACTGATAGATAATTAGTTATTAGCGGTACTGCATTATAAATAAAAATAGCACAAATCCGCTTATGAATTATAAAAGTTAGTCAAACCACAAAAACGCTGACAAAAAGTTTAGGTCCACTGTAAGCGGATTAGCGCTTTAGCGCTCTCTAGCGTTCATATGCCCACCACTGCCTACATCCATTTGTGTGTGGTTGCGAGCATGCATAAGTGAATAAGGTTCCTCCAATAGAACACTCAGCAGCGACTGTGAAGCATCAGAGATCCGTCCCTCCAAAGCCAGAGGCAGACGAAGGGGCGATCAAAGCCAAGACCCCAAGAAGGACCCCGAGCCCAGAGTCCCCAGGGCCACCCGAACAGGACGAGCCACTCGCCCACTCCCCAGATCCGACCAAGGGGAAGAACCGGACGAGCTCCACCAGCGGCCACATACAATGACCCCCGGGGGGCCAACAGCGACAAGCCCACAGGCCCCCGCCGGAGCCCGCTGCACTGACGTAGCCCCAAGCCCGGACACCGAGGCCAGGGGACGCCCACCCCTCAGGCCCAGACCCGATAGGACCAGAGGACCCGAGCCCCACCAGGCAGCCACCAGGCAGAGCCGACACACGCCCAAGCGCCCAACCCCCGAAAACGACAGCAAGGGCCCCCAGCCCGCCCGCAGGCAAAAGGACACCCACCCGGGGGCCACGTGGTAGGAGCGCAACATCAAGTAGCCTTAGATGTAACAGAGAGGGGGCAGTCCAAATCCCAGCCTGACAATTAGACATTCATACACAGACACACTCACTCAAACCCACCCTCATCCTCACTCACACAAAGACAAACAATAACGACACGTTCCATTCATAATCCCGATGCACACTCTATACCCCCTAGGTCCAGACATGTACCTGCCCCCTACGTGGGGGAGCCCGTACCCAAACCCAGGAGGTAGGCCCATTCATTCTGGGGTGGAGAGTAGCCGACATCCAAGAATCGGCCCAACCCTCTCTCTGCCGACAGGACAGGACACCCGAGCCCAAGCAGCCCCAGGGAGAGCGGAATGCCAGCCCCGCCCACGGCGAACCCCCAGGCCCCGAACCCCCCCACATACCAGGACAACCCCTGACGGCCCACCCCCAGAATGACCGCCAGGCAACCAGGGGGGTAAGAGAAAAATAAATAAATAATATATATATATATATATATATATATATATATATATATATATATATAATATATATAAATAAATACATAAATAAATAAAATTGAAATTAACAAATCTAGACCCCGACACACACACCCCCGTCCCCAAATGTGCTGTTGGTGAGTGTTGTTGTAAAGTGTACTTAAAAAGGAAAGAGAAGGAGCAAAGGCTGGCATTATACCAGTTTCCCCTCCACTCCAACTCTAACCCAGGCCCTAATTGTCTAAATGCATAATTGTGAGTGAGCATAGGCACAGGGGGCGAGAGTGATGTCATCCCGCCCCCATAACCATAGTGCTCATTCCATTCCCTATATGTGACTTTTATGAGGATGTTTATGAGTGAATGTCTAAAGTGTATAATAAAATTGAGTCCCAGGTGGTTCTGAACAACAGAGATGTAAAACCGTTGCAGCACACCCGAGTCTCAAAATCCCTACATGTATTAAGTTGAGATGAAGAGGGCGGAGGTGCGTGGTGAGGGATGGGGAGAAAATATCTGCAGGAACAATGTTCCCGCAGCGAGTCAGCTCCCCCGCTGACCCTACATACCCTCCCCCCCAGTTTGCCAAGGTCCACCCAAGGAGCGAGGCAAAAGAAAAACACCTCTCCGACCGCCAGACCATTAAGTCAAGACCATGAGGGGCACGGCCCCGAGGGCCGCCAACAGCAGAACCAACAGCCCACACCCACCAGGGTCGCCACGACCCCTACGAACCGTAGTACGCCCGCCGCCCAAAAAGACACAAAATCCCACATGGACGACAAGGCCAAGAGCGCCCTCCTAACTGCCGACAGAGCCAGGAAGCACCGCGAGCAGGCCCCAACCAGGGCCCGCACGTCGCCAAGCATAGTCCCAGACCATCATCAAGGACATCCACTTAGTCCCCACCCCAGAAGAAATACTACACCCACCCTTCATACTAACAACTTTCAGAACACATAACACATTAGACACCCGGGCTGGGTTAACCCGCCCCCTCCCTTTGGCCACTAGTCACGCTCCCAGACACCCAACCCCCCAGCACATGAACCCCCAACCCACCAGCGAGCCGAGGTCCCCCTGCCAGAGCCGGGCACCAGAGCGCGAGCCAGCCCATAGCCCGGCGACCCGCCCGCCAGAGCCCAAGACCCCCGATCCCCACCAGGCCCAAGCCCGGGGACGACACGCCCCCAGAATCCCAAGCTCCCGGCGCCCACCCCGAAACCACCCCAGCACAGCCGGGTCACCGACCGGCGACCCATGACCGCCGCCACCGACCACCCGAGGGCCCGCATGCCGCCCCCAGCAGACATCCCCCAGAACCCCCCCGGTCCTCCCCAGGTCGAAGGCAGGGTCCTCCCCGCCCAAGCAGCCCCAACCCCCCGGCGCCCTAAACCCCAACCTCCCCCACACCAGCCCCAATGCCCCACAAGGCCAGATCCCAGACCCCCCACCCTCACTACGTAACGGAGCCGATCAAAGAATGCCAAATAGATTGATCCGATGTGTCGGCAGATGCTGTTTCAAGACTAATATGATCTAACAGAAGATTTTTATACTGATTAATGCTAAGATTATTTTTATTTTTCCAATTTAGGAGTATGGTTTTCTTTGCGATGCATAAGGCAGTGAAAAGCATACAGGATGTATTTTTTTCTAGTATAACATCTTCAAAGATACCCAATAAGCAAACAGATGGAGAGAGTGGGATATTACATTTCAAACATTTAGACAAGTCTTCACATACCTGTACCCAGAACCTCTGAACGGGTGGACAGAACCAGAGTGCGTGAATATAATCATCAGGTATATTACTTGTGCACTGTGAGCAATTGTTGGATGATGTAAATCCCATCTTAAACATTCGCTGACCTGTATAGTGTACTCTATAGAGAACTTTATACTGTATTAATTGTAAATTAGATATTCTAGTCATTTTAAATGTTTTTAAACATATTTGAGACCAGGTGTTTTGGTCAAAGTTGACTGATAAATCTGTCTCCCATTTTGCAACAGGAAGTGTTATGGAGTCATCGATTCTAGACAATTTCTTGTATATTTTAGATAACAATTTGGGTTGTTTAAGATTAATGAATTCTGACACGCATATTGGTGTCTCTAACAATTCTCTATTAAGCTTAAATTTCTTTTTTACAATAGACTTAATTTGTTGATATTCTAAGAAGTATTTATTGTCAATGCCATATTGTATTATTAATTCATTAAATGAAATAAAGTCTACACCATCAAATATGTGTTCCAGACGTTCAATTCCCTTAAGTCTCCAACCTGAGAAATTTAACATATTATTTTCTTTCTGTATGTCAGGATTGTTCCAGATGGGTGTTTGTCTGCATGGGAGTAGTGAAGACTTTGTCATTTTCAGATACTCCCACCATGCTGTCAGAGATGAGCTAATACTGATACTTTTAAAGCAGACATGTTTTTTATATATTAATACTAATAAATGGCAGATCTGAAACCCTAATATTATTACATAAAGTTTGCTCTATATCTAACCAAGTAACATCTAGTGCATTTGGATTTAGCCACTTTGAAATATATTCTAACCTATTTGCTAAATAGTAGTGATAAAAGTTTGGAAGTTCTAATCCTCCGGTTTCTTTAGATTTCTGTAGTGTTTTTAAGCTAATACGTGGAGTTTTGTTTTTCCAAAGGAATTTAGATATGAAAGAATCCAAGGACTTAAACCATTCATTTGAAGGTTTATTTGGAATCATTGAGAATAAATAATTTATTCTCGGCAAGACCATCATCTTTACTGAGGCAACTCTTCCCATAAGTGAAATTGGTAGAGATTTCCATCTAGTAAGATCGTCTTCAATTTTCTTTAAAAGTGGTATATGATTTAATTTTATTAAGTCTTCTAATCTATGAGAAATCTTAATACCCAAGTATGTAATGTTACCTGATTGTAGTTTTTCATTTAAAGAAGTATTAAACACATAATTTATTGGAAGAGCTGTAGATTTTGACCAATTTATAGAATAATCAGAAACTTGTGAGAATGAGTTTATTAATTTGATAACATTAGATATAGAGTTTTCTGAGTATTGAAGAAAAAGTAAAACATCGTCAGCATATAGACTAATTTTATGTTCTATATTTTTACACTGTATGCCTTTAATGTCAGCAGTTTGCCTTATTGCTGCTGCTAAAGGTTCAATAAACATAGCAAATAATGCTGGTGAAAGTGGGCATCCCTGTCTTGTGCCCCTCTCTAAACAAAAGCTTGAAGATATTTGATTATTTGTCCTGACACATGCTTTTGGTGAGTTATATAGTATTTTCAACCAATTAATAAAATATTTTCCAAATCCAAATTTAATCAAGGTAGCATATAAAAAATTCCAATTTACTCTATTGAATGCTTTTTCTGCGTCTAAAGATAAAATAGCTGTTTCAATATTTTTACTATATGAATACTCTATTAAATTATATAATCTGCAAGC
>JBBPBX010003969.1:59025-79345 GCA_038048925.1 Garcialebias charrua
GTTAAAGATTCTACATTTTTTATTTTGGCTACCGGCTCCATTAATATTACATGTGACAAACCTTAAAAGTGCCCATACCTGTGATTGTGAGAATATAGATAAACCACACCCATCATCACAAATATAAAAAATAATAAAACACCCAGGTATAAACATAATCTTTGAGGGTTGATTATGTATCATCATTAAGACATAATCTAAGTGTTGTTCTTGGGGATACATCCTTGTTATATTTCTTTATGAGGTATTTGTGTGGATTGACATGGGTGTATATCTGCCCTTGTGCCTGTGTGCTAATAAAAGATATGGACAAGACAAAAGAAAGAGACAGAAAACATAAAATTAAAAGAAAAACAAATAGGCAAAAAACAACAAAAACAAACAACCGCCGTGACATTGTTCACCTTCACCAGTGCAACACCGAGCTGTGCTTTAAATTTAATTTACAAACACCAGTTAATTCACCTACAGTGTAACAAACATTAGACCAGGACTACTCAACCAAACCACCCACGAGCCACAATTCACTTAAGCCATGCATTCAAATTAATTCATCAGTACCTCTTATCATTAAATAGCTTTGTTTTATAATTAAACCTATGAAATATATATATATATATATATATATATATATATATATATATATATATATGTTTATATTTAAATTGTACCTACTGATGGGCCCTTTAGTTCGCCAGCGGGCCTGAACAGCCCTGCTCAAAACTAACCTGTCGTTGATCCTCTTAATAAAGCCACGGAGTCACGTCCCGTTCCCTGTACAATTGTCCATTTACATAAAGCCTGTCAACAGACACTGTCGCTCTCTTTCCTTCAGAAATAAACTTTTTTCTTATTGGAAACAGAATGCGTCTCTGATCGAGGATCTCTTTGGGAAATTGATCATTTACGCTGTAGTTTTTCCCTCGTAACTCTCTGCCTTGTTTGATGACCTGTATTTTCTGCTTGTAATGTTCAAACTTAGTGACAATTGGTGGGGGACGCTTATCAGATTTCCTAGCTCCGAGCCGGTGAACACGATGGAATTTGATTGAGTTTACCGTTTCAATCGGGAGTTTCAGCTCGCGTTGAATGAAATCACGGATAGTAACTTCCGCATCCTCATCTACACGTTCCGGTATCCCAGAAAAAACAATATTATCCCTCATGCTTCGACTTTGTAGATCTAGAATAGACTCTTTGAATTTCCTGTTATCTCTGGAAATTTGTGTCACTTCCTCTTTCAGCTGTTTCATGTCCCCTCTCAGCGCTCTGTTTTCCTCAGCCAGTGACGTCACCTGAACCTGGCTGAATTCTAATGATTCTCTGAGTGATTGAAATTCCTTGTGGAGAATCTCAACTAAAGCTAATCTTGCGTCTAAGCTAGTTAGCTTGTTATCAATAGACTCCAACATCTCCGTAAAGCTCTTTTCAGGAGATGTGGAAGAACCAGGTGAGGTCGCCGAGCGCGTGCGTTTGGACGTGTGTGCGGGTATTGGTGTGGAGTTCCCCTGTGTTTTACCCATCACAAAGCTGTCAAAACACGCGTCCAGATATTCCTCCAAACCCCTCATGGTCTCCTCGTCCAGTTTTGTTTTGTTTTAAACAAGAGGCACAGGTTATTTTAAACAAGAGGCACAGGTTAATACGAATAGCATTTTATATTTCAATGTTTTTAATTTAAATATAATTTAAATATATTGGCTTACCTGAATTTCAATTGAATTTGTTTGGTTTTACCTATATCTTGCCATGAAACATGCAGCACAGCTCTCCTCAGACCTCAGCTGCTCATCCCAGGTGCAGCAATCAGTGACTCCCAGGTGCCCAGTAAAATAGTAACATAAAATATGTAAAGAGTAAAATGTTTCTAAAAAGAATATATTTTTCTTAAACATGATTTTGTTCTGCTTAGCTTGAAACAGTATTAACAGAAAACAATAAGAACATTTGTGTAATAATGTAAACATAAAATTTGTAGGAAATTTGTAAACAAAAACATTGTGCCTCAAAAGCCATGACTTTCCACTTGTAGTAAAAAGAAGAACTTGTAAACTAAAAAGGGACAATGCTGCATCACATGGAGTCAGCCCATTTCTTCCATTTGTATTTGTGTAGAGCTCGTGCTGCAGTAAGGAGTGGTTTGTTTTTCTGAGCCTAATAGTAAAACTCGGAGCAAGACGTTTCATAATTTAGACTGACAGCTCATTTCTAATTAGTTCAGAAGAACATTTGTTTCACACATCACTCCACTTATTTTTCATGAGATAAATAATTTCCACAAATCCAGTGGAAGATGGGATCAGGAAAAAAGATACAACAGCTGGATGTTGGGGAGGTCAGCTGCCTGAAGACTTGAGCCACCTCTCTGCTGTTTCTAGCCTGGCCCTCGCCTTCCTGCACAGCTCCGCTCAATTCTCATTTCCCTTCACTGCTCAGTCTGGGACTTCTCCCATAGACAACGATTTCTCAGGCTGATTTTTGACCGGACCAATCAGAGAACAGAAGGGGCAGAGTTTTTGGCCCCTAACCCACGCCCCCACCTGTCCCAGCGCGCAGCCAGCGAGCAGCCGCATGTTCTCATTCAAAGCGATGCCGGACTGTTTTATATGTGACACAAATGTATTCATTTCCCCTTCTTCTTCTTCTTCTCCCCTTCTTCTTCCCTTATCTGGAGTTTTCTTTTGTTTTTTTGGCCAAAAGTCAAGTGATCGCTCCCTTCTCCCTCTCCTCCTCCTCCTCCTCTCCTTCCGCTATGAGGAAATGCCTCAGGTTGTCACGAGAGAATTAAACTAGGGTTTTACGTTGCTGCCAGAGTCCCATCAGATTTTCTGGTCTTCTGGTGTGCTGGACCAGCGATCCATGGTTTTATTTTATTTTTTTAGAACGTTTTATTAACATATAAACACAGAATATGCAGCGGCAGGCTGCAGCGAGAGAAAATGCAGCAGGAGGCGGAGCAGATGTCAAGTTCAACAGACCACGGGGGAGCAGCCATATATGGCTCTGAGGGGGAGGGAGCAGAATGCTTTTCCCTGTTCAAAAATTTTCTAAGATCCAATGGTTTTGTTCCTCAGCAGAGGCCACGCCTCCAGCAAGAATCGGTTCTCTATGGAGAAAGTCCAGACCCTAGTACGAAGCGAAGTGACGGACAAGGGTCTGGTTTTAACCAGGCTATGCCGTTTCCTTGGACTGCCACCTTCTCCTGAGCTTCTGTGGTGAGGTGCTGCAGTCACACATTCCTCATGAAGCTCATCCATAGACATGCTTAGTCTGCCAAAAGGAGTTCAAAGTTTTATGATCCGAGTTAGGTACATAGGTCATGTACAGTGGTAAATAAATGGGAACAAATATTTGTTTATCTTTAGAATCATATTCTAACCACCTACATCATATATAAACTGTTTATTTTTTAAAAGATGTGCAGAAGTATGCATATGTTTGTATACTGTAAAGAAAGTTTGATCATGTATTTATTTTGTAAGGGGTTAATGGGGGGTCAGTTTAATACTGACCTCTTTTACCTTAATTAATTTACTTATTCAGAGTGAATAGTAAATATTCACGGATTCTGTTCTTTTTCAGTTTACCCAATATTTCTGTGATCTTTATGATGGATAAATAAACAGAGCCATTAAGTGACAATGGACATTAACTTAGTTTGGTATGCCAGGCGACACTACCATTTATTTAAAATAAATCAACTAAATTAACACCATTACACTTGATTGACATGATTTCACTTTCTTTCAATTCAAATATGTCAGCACACTTAAATTTAACACAACAGACATAAATATTAGATGTTAAGCATATTTAGTCTGTGGGCTCTTTAACTTAAAAAATATAGTTTCCAGCTTAGGTTGAGAGGGAAAAGAAATAGGAGGAAAGATTTAAGAAGGAAATTATCCTGAGCATGAGACCAGAGTGACACTTCTCCTCCGACTTCTGCTAAAATCCAAGTACGTTTTGTAAACAGCTCTTTTACCTTTCGACGACAGCCCGGTAAGAGGTGACACCAGCCTTCAGATGCACAGAGTCCTTAGTCCCAGCACGTCCAAAACTGGTTTTAGTTTACGTTTCAACGTCTCCTGGTTTTTGCGTTGGTCATCAGAGAATATGTCAGCTTCAGGCCTCTGACTTCAAGATAAACTTATTCCAAGAAGGAATAGACAAAGTTCTTGATCTTACGCTTGTTCGAAGTAGACTCATAACAGCCTGTTATCAGTCCTTAGCTGAAGACGCCGGTCGTTAGCTCTTGACCACACGTGTCCAGCTCTTGGGAAAGTTCACATCTCTTGGAAGTTTCCAGCAACTCTCTGAAGCCTTTAGCAAAAGCTTAGACTTAAAAAGCAGGAACACAGAGAGGAGTTCACTTGCCTTATCAGGTCCAAGGCTACAAGCAGCAGAGAGAAATGTTTAGGAAAAAAGACAGATAACGCTGGAGCCCTGCTCATGAGACTGTCTCTAAGTTTCTAAACAAAACCGTCCGGTCTCTGTGACCCGAAGGCTTCACCTTTAAACACAGCAGTGAAGACAGTTTAACTCTTGGAGAATGACACAGCTTAAAAGCACACATCATGAAAATGACAAAAGTTATTCTTTTGATCACATTAGGATAAAATCAAAGATAGAAATAGTCTCTTTTGGTGACTATATTTATCAGATTATAGCTAAATGAATGATTTTGTAGTAAATGTCTTGCTTTACTGAGTGGTCAGTAAAGGTCATCACTGGACAGTTCAAAAACCTTAATTTGACCCTGGGTAGGTCCATTACATCTCCCCCCTTTTGGAAGCCATCGCCAGTCCTTGGGGATGGGGTCCAACACGAAAGGAAACCTTGAACTGTCTTTGATCTTGAAGTAATCCAGCAAGTGGAAAAGAAAAATCAAAAATTATAATCCCATAAAGTTTTGGAAATTCCATACTGTTCGGAGGTAATCCCATTGCGGTAAGCTTTTAATCCCTTGGAAAACTGAGTCTGTTAACTCTTGGAAAACAAAGTCTGTGATCCTTTGGAAAACAAAGTCTTATAATCCACAGCGATAATCCCACAGCAGTAATTCCACCACGATTAGAGTTGGTGATTTCATCAGCAACAATTGTTTTCATAATCAGCATGTAGAGGGGATCCCTCGATTGACGCAGAGGAGGCGACCCTTGGATGAAGGTTGAAGACCAAGCGTTGGAGCTGCAGGTCCCCACATCGAAGGTTGTTGGCTGGTTGGTTTCCAGTCAGTGCCACTCTGGTTCTATGTGTCATGCAATTATGTGGTTTTTTAAGGTGGGCTTATGATTGGGATTTTACATTAAGCCTTACCTATATGCACCTGGTATGTAAGCTATCATGGTTTAGATCAGCTACACTTACCAATTAAGGGGTGGATCAATTCTGTAAATTTAGATATAGGGATTTGTACCTATAAAATTTTGGAGGGCTTCTGTAACGAAGGCCTCTAATTCCAAACTATTCCTCCATTCATTACTTAGTTTAGGTTAAACTAAAATAAAAATGAAATATAGTTTGATCTAAATGTCTGTTGTCTTTTAGACGAACGACGTAGGATTTGGTATTCCTAATAAATTTTGAAGTCTATGGCGAGACTCATCAAAATAAATAGACAATCTAGAATAGAAACGATCGAATCGGTTCAATTTAGAAATTATGAGACCAGTGTAGTTTATTGTACCTTAAGTAGCTTTAAACTACATTGACTCTTCGACGATTGAGATTTAACAAAACGAACTGCATGTTGGCATAGTTAAATCCATATCATTCATTAACCCATGTTAATACAAAACCTTTTTGGCTGGGAGTGTTCAGAACCAAAACAATATCTCAACTAATGACAACAGTAATGACTAAACAACAAGGAAACAACGTTTCACTGCTTCGACACACTCTTGTCGTCAGATTCCAAAGTGCAACACACAAGAAAACAGGTCTCAACTTTATGACCGAGGTCAAATTAAATCTCGTGGATTTAAACGGTTGTTAAGGTTAGTTTTTTGTTGTGGGTTTTAGGCTTAGCGTTTCTAAGTTCAAATTGGACAATGCGACTTATAGGGTGGGAAATATGGTAGTTTAAACCTGATTAGTTTATTTACTAACTTGTGTTTGGACGACCTTATTATCCCATGAAGTCGGTGAGTTTGTGAGATCTTTGTCTTTTGTGGAGTCATTGAACGCCTTGTAAGGTTTGATCTGATTTCGATGTACCCATTTAGCAATTGGCTCTTTACGGCCTTTGCTGATTTTGATTTCGTAGACGACTGAGGACACTTTATCTGTTATCAGATGAGGTCCAGTCCACCTGGGCATTAGTTTGCGGGCGAGAGTTCCGGTCCCGGACTCTCCTTTCCCGGTTGTTGGGGCGAACGTATAGTACCAGACTCTGTCTCCCACTTGGAGTTCATTGTGAGAGGCCTTCTGGTCATAGTACGCCTTGCGTCCTTCAGCGGACCTTTCCAGGTTTTTCTGGGCGAAAGCAAAAGTGTTTCTGAGGTGTACATTCAAATCTTTCATGTATTGTTGTGTAGTGTAGGCTGTCGCCATGGCGGCGTCACCTGGTTGGTACAACAGGTGTAGAGGGAGAGTCATTTGTCGACCGGTCATCATCTCGAAGGGAGAGATGCCAGTTGATGTGTGTGGAGTGGCTCTTATGGCCATGAGGACCAGAGGGAGTTTCACGTCCCAGTCCTTGTGGTTTGCAGCCACGTATTTCTTCAAAATACTCACCACAGTTCTGTTTGCTCTCTCTACTTGGCCTGAAGCCTGTGGGTGGTAGCCGACATGAAAGTTGGCCTTGACGCCTAGCGTCTTCCACAGTTCTTTCATCACTTCACCTGTGAAGTGTGTACCTTGGTCTGAGTTCACCCGAAGGGGAAGTCCAAACCTTGAGAATATATGATTCATTAACAACATAGCAGTTGTTTGTGCTGTGTCGTTAGGAGCTGGTAGGCATTCTACCCATTTGGTAAATGCACAGGTTACCGTGAGAAAATATTTATTTCCTCTAGAGCTCTTAGTGAGTGGTCCAACCCAGTCGATCTGGAGGTCAGACCATGGGAATGCAATGCCTCTGCTTTGCAGTGGTGCTCTGTGAAGTGGTCTGGTTGGCTGAAACTGGCCACACACCACGCACCCTTCAATGTAGTCCTTGACATCCTTTTTCATTCCAGGCCAATAGGCAATTTGTTTTAATGCCGTCAGCGTGGCTTTATCTCCTTTGTGTCCTGCGGACGGGAGATCATGGGCATGGACTAACATCACCCCCCTTTGGTCATGGGGAACCACGAACACAGGTGAGGACGTTGGTCCATGAGCGAAAGTTAAGATGCCCTTGATTAGTTTTAGCTGTTTGCGCAGCTGATAGAGGACCTTAAGGTCTGGATCGGAATCCAGGTCGTCTTTAGACGGACTATTTTTGTTCGGATCAGTCAGGTACAGTATCATGGAGTTGATAGCAGGATCCGACTTTTGTAGTTGGATGATGTCTGGGTCAGTCAGTGCGGGTCGTACAGAGACTGCGTTGTCAGCAGGTCTGGTTGCGGCCTGTGCACGTGTGACTGCCATAACTCTGACTGAAGGTTGTGTTGGCAGAGTCTCGATTAACCAGGAGGGGTCGAAGGACCATAGAGGGCCTTCGTCGGCTCCTTCTTTGGCTAAGGAATCTGCAATGTCATTGTAGTGCTTGTCATCGCCTGGGACTCCAGAATGCCCTGGAACTTTCTTCCAGTAGATCTGTAAGTCGTGTGATGTCACCAAGTGATCACACGCTATGAAAAGCTCTTTGTGTTTGACCACTTTTCTGTCGCTTGTTAGGAAACCGTTCTGTTTCCACACAGCAAGGTGACAAGCGAAACTCAAACGAGCATAGTTAGAGTCAGTGCAGATGACTAGGGTCTTGATGGAGTGTGCTACTACCATCTGGAGAGCTATTAGGATCATGATCACGACAATCTCAGCGTACCGAGAAGTCTGAGAGCCTGATTTGTAGCTGAAGGTGATCTGCTCTTGGTCTTGGAGGAGGACCCCTCCAACACCTGCCCTACAGATTTTGTCGCGGAGGAATGAAGATCCATCCACGTACAATGTTGTCATATCTTTGCAGATATTGTCATCAAAGAAGTGGTGGTTCGGGTCTTCAGTCACAGGGGTTTTTATCTCAGCCAACGGCTGGGTTGCCGGTACATCTCGTGTACACCTTTGGCAGAGTGCCAAGTCTGTTCCCAGATGTGACTTCTTGTTTTGACCATAACGTATGTCTAGGTTAAAACTTTGAAGCGCCATGAGCCACGTTGCAACACGTGAGTTTGTTACCACACCATCTCTGATGCGTTGGCTGTTTAGGAATGTCACTGGCTGGTGTTGTGTTTCCACAACGATCTTCTGTCCACCAATGTAGCCGGAGAAATGTTCTGCTGCCCACACTGTGGTCAGTAGAGCTTTCTCACAGTCTGAGAATCTCAACTCGGGTCCTGCCATCGTCTTGCTGGCGTAGGCTACTACACGTTTGTCTCTGTCGTGTATTTGGTACAGACCAGCACTTATGCAACGAGCTGAGAAGCCCACTTCCAAGTAAAGCTCTTTGTTGTAGTCTGGGTAGACTAAACATGGGGCTGACTTGATCCTGTCTATAAGAGCGTCCATTGCCTGCTGCTGTTTGTCAGTCCAGACAAATGGGACGTCTTTCTTTAGGAGTTCAGTCAGTGGCTTTGCAAGGTCTGCATAGTTCTCTATGAACTGGTTCGAGTAGTTACACACGCCAAGAAAACTTTGTAGTTCTTTGAGATTGGTGGGGACCTTGAGATTGTCAAGGCCTTGGGCACGAGTTAAGATGCCATGGTTTGGTTTAAGCCGTTCACGCAGTGTATCGGGAAGCTTGTACAGGAACCTCATAGGCTTCGGCCAACGTTTCTCCGTACGTTTACCTCTTTCTGCGTAATTCAGGTGTGTCACAACTGTCGGCGCAGTCGCTGGTGTGTCTGACTGGTCAGACCGCGGTGCGTCACTGTCGTTGTGATGTGTGTCTTCCCACTTCATGACTGAAGAGGTGCTCTTTGAGTCTGTAAGAACTATGTCATCTCTGAGTAGTCCTATACTCAAAAGCTCTTGAACCAAGGTTTCATCGAAAGCTTGGCTGATGGCTGAATTACCTGTCCCAGAGGACAGTACAGCGTCTGTGGTGTGGGATCCTCGGACCTCCACACAGTCTACTACCTGTGGTAGAGAGTGAGAGTACACCCCCCTTTTGTTGGAGGAGGGGTCCTCAAAATCTGTGACACTGAAATCCAAGTGACTGTCAGCATGTCGCGGACTGCCACTTCCAGGACTCACATGTCCTTGAACCAAGGTTTCATCGAAAGCTTGGCTGATAGCTGAATTACCTGTCCCATAGGACAGTACAGCCTCTTCGGTGTAGGATCCTTGGATCTCAACACCTTTCACTACCTGTGGTAGGTAGTGTTCAGTGAGTGCTGACTGTGTCAGCTCGCAGAGGAGGTTCTCTTGTCGGGCCAGAGTCTGGTCCAACTGTTGAGTCTCTACTGTCTCATCTGTAGTTGAAGGTTCACTTACCGGGCTTGTGACCACGGTTGGGGAGTCCCTCGTGGCCACTGCGGTACCTGCGGTTAGGCAGTCTGTACCACAACGAGGAGGCACTTTTATTGGCAGGGGTTTTCTCACTGTTGCCCACATTTCCTGTTGACCATAATCTATAATCGCTTCAAAACGGTTTATAAAGTCTTGGCCAACCAGAAATGGGAATGAGTCAAGTGTGGACACATACACTGGGTGGTGTAGTGTCGTTTTGCCAATCTGCATGTGAACCATAGCTATGGCTGTTAGGGTTGTTCTCGTCTCTGCGAGACCCTGTAGCTCAATAGCACATTCCTCAAAGGGTATTTGCCCGTCAACACCGTTGGCGGCGGTCCTCAGCTCCTCGAACAGCTTGGCCGACATAATAGTTATATCAGAACTGCCATCCAGGAGGGCTTCACGCTCAAGGACACCTTCCAGTGTGATGGGCAGGTAGGCTTTCTTAGCCACCCCCCTTTGTATAAAGTTACACAGAAACCTCACAGGTCTTGGCCCACGTTTCTGTTCACGTGTGACTCTGTCTGTGTAATCTTGCTTACTGTCAGCATCATGTTGGCTGTCAGCATCATGACCTTCAGGATGTTGTTGTGTGTCAGCAATTGGTTTGCTGTCAACATCCATGGCCATGTTGGTAGTAGCGTGCGCTGAGGTCTTGTGAAAGACAGTGCTACACATCGCTCCAGGTCGGTCAATGTTGATAGTGTCATTATCAATGATAATGCCACTCATTGTAACAGGTTGGTCAAGCACAGCAACATTCAAATCTACTGACAAACTACTTACTTCCTCTGTCTCTTCCGAGCATAGAGGTGTTGGGCCATTGTTTCGGGACATTTGTGACTCCTTGCCTATTTCGAACTGTTCTGTTCGAGGCGCGGGAGGTGCAGTTCCAAGGCTCGGGGGTGTCTGTTGGGACAACGCATAGTTACATGAGTATAGGTCCCCATCCTTCAATTTCTTTTGAAGTCCACCCGCCGATTGACCTTGGTTTTCACCCATCTGGTTCGATCTGAACCATTTTGGTTTCTTTCTCCCGCGGATACCCCCACTTTGTGGTTTGTCAGGTTGAAAGGTCTGTTTCTTTTCGCCTTTGTTAGGAGAGGGAGTTGATGAACTTGTCCCTTCTAGCTCCAGCGAGTGGGATTTGACCGCTTCATTCGGGGACACCTGTAAGGGTGTTTTGGCTAGCATGTTAGCTGCAAAGACATCCGCAGCACACTCTACTATTTCATTCAAAGATGTTGCTTCTAAATCACCCCAGGCCAAGTTCCATGGCAACTCGAATCTAACATCAGGGATTAGATTATCCCTGAAAACAGATTTGAAAAGCGTCTGCTCTTCCAGGTCAGGTTCCATCATGTCACCTATATACGCCTTCAAAATTCTGGCAAAGAAAAAATATGGATGTTCATCGTTTCTCTGCAAGACATTTCGGGCAGCTGAGTAGTCACCACACAATGAGAAAGATTTTTCCTCTGTGCAAGGTGCAGGGGGAGCAAGTTCATGGCTCCGGGGTTCCTCTTGGTACCCTCTGATGTATGGGTCTTCTAGAGGCACATACTGTATGAGCCTTGGACGCGTACCGTCTTGAACTTCCATCTTTAACTTGATTTTTTGTGAAAATCAATAAGACAGTTCGAATTTTAATGTGTGCAAATAAATCTTCACTTTTAATGCAGCACTGAGTCAATCAAACTAATCAGCTGTCTGGTTTAAGTGTTTCACTGTGTAATAAGTATTTCTATTCATAGGTACCTTCTTCAGGTTTTACCCTCAAATGAATTGTAAAAGTTAAATGCCTTTTTGCAGTGTTAACTTTAAAATATAACTTATTTTTCAACAACAGTTACTAACTAACCCAAGCATGACGTCCGTTTTACTTACTCAAACACTATTTAAAAGATTCGAAATAAATACATTGTTCACACTAAAATGTACCCAGAATGCTGCTCCATTATGCCTTAAAAAAGATGTATTGCAGTTTGGCCAAACTGTCAACTTTTCTTTTTTATTTAATTTGAAAATCAAATAAAAGATGTTTTTTTGAGTGTTATTTTAAATCTCTTCAGTATTTAAAATGAGCATCAATTGTTCGTCTGTACCTCTGTTATTCAAAAATTTTTATTTAAAATAAACAGGAGTTTTTGTTTGTGTACAGAACAATTTTAAAGCTGGTAATTTTCACCATAAAAAATGCTGACTTTATGATGTGTTGAGAGAAAACTCATCTATTAACGTCCAGCAGGGGGCAGCGTCGAGTATGTTATCACGAAGCGACCGAGTTTAAATCAGTACATGGAAAGAAAACAACCTTTTAGGGTTAGTTTTCAGTAAGAACGTGATAATTGCTCGAACCGCGTTCTTGTCAGAGACAAGTTTATGTTGCTAGACAGTGTTGATGGCTTCAGATGAGTGTTTAAGTGTGTGTTCGTGTGTGAACGAGTGTGAACCAGCGAGTGTGACCTGTCACTCAAAGTGCGGCACCTGGAAGTGACGACAAAAATGGGCGGGCCAACGCAGCGTGCGTAGCGCGTCACCAGCTTCTTACGTGAGCGAGGCGGAGCTCGCTACAACATACGTGACGTCAACAAATCAATCACAGCATATGTAGTTCATTCTCCAAGCATAAATGGCGAACGTAGTTTTCTTACCTTCGCCCAATGTAGTACCGGAAATGACGACAAAGTGGGCTGGTCGCAACGGCGTGCGACGTGATTGACAGCTCACAACAGCGAATCAGCGTTCGCCACAAGAGTGATTGACAGCACACAACAGCGAATCAGCGTTCGCTACATCAGTGATTGACAGCACACAGTACTCGTTTCATCCAATCACAGCTCATAAACAGACATGTAGACACACGCCTTCTTAACGTTAGCTTGCACAGCAGACCACAACTTCATAGACTCTTAAAAACAACTCAAACGCTACAATTTAACTTCCCAAAATGCTGAAACATGCGGCGCACATCTAGACAGGCCAACTTAGTCACGCTCAGTAACCCAGCACTGCAGCTGTTGAACAACACGGACTCTCACGGAGTCACTTCAAGGTCGGTTCCGTCCACGTTAAAGGAGCAGAAAACTCGGGTCAGAACCCATTATCCGACAACGTTCTAACATATATGCTGCTTCGACCTTCTTTAAAATGTAAAATACCACAACAGCAATCTTGTAGATGTTAAATTAGCTTTCAGGCTTCTGACTCGGCGGTCAAACAAAGCTTTGTACAGGAGTCCGCGTGAACTGGACCGAACCAGAACCTCCACAGACTACGGCTGACAAAAACTTCACCTGAATGCTTCCAACAGCGTGTAACAGAGTTGAAACAATAATAATTTCTCAGCTTTAAATGACAAAAACATGCAGAACCTGCTTGTATCGACACTTCCAGCCAAAATTATTATCCTCAGAGTTTAAAACTTGGATTCCATTATGCAAACATGACGTTACAGTTCATGACTGAGACCACAGATTTATCAATAAACTTTTAGAAGCCGATACGAGGCCACCAGATGTAAGGGGTTAAAGGGGGGGTCAGTTTAATACTGACCTCCTTTTTACCTTAATTTACTTATTCAGATTGAATAGTAATTTCACGGATTCTCTTCTTTTTCAGTTTATTCAATATTTCTGTGATCTTTGTGATGGATAAATAAACAGAGCCATTAAGTGACAATGGACACGTTAACTTAGTTTGATATGTCAAAGAGACACTATCATTTATTTAAAATAAATCAACTAAATTAACACCATTACACTTGATTGACATGATTTCACTTTCTTTCAATTCAAATACGTCAGCACACTTAAATTTAACACAACAGACATAAATATTAGATGTTACACATATTTAGTCTGAGGGGCATTTCAGCTTAAAATATAGTTTCCAGCTTAGGTTGAGAGGGAAAAGAAATAGGAGGAAAGATTTAAGAAGAATTGGGAGGTTAAGAGAGGAAGTTTATCTTGCATTTATGAAACCAGATGACACTCTTCAGTACGCGTCCAGCTAAGATATCATCACACCTCCAGCAAGCAAACAGCTGCTCCTTTACCTTAAGACGTCCGCCTTGGTTCTGGTAAAGAGCTGTGGTCAACTTTAGACTGACGAGTCGTCGGTCCCGCAAGTCCAAGCTGGACTCCACGAGTGTTTACCTTGTCGGTGTCGGTGATACTCGCTTTCATCGGCAAAAGTCGTGGCAGTCGTGGTTTCTTGGCTCAAGATAATTTATTCCAGGAAGGAATAACAAACGCTCGTTCGAGGTGGACTCATAACAGCCTGTTATCAGTCCTTAGCTGAAGACGCAGGTCGTTAGCTCTTGACCAAAACGTACCCAGCTCTTGGGAAAGGTTCACATCTCTTTGAAATTCCCAACAAACTCTCCAAGCGTTCTCGCACAGTAAGAACTTAAAGAGCAGGCACAAAGAGAGGAGTTCACTTGTCTTATCAGAACCCAAGGTTACAGCAGCAGAGGGAAATTGTTTAGGAAAAGACAGAGCAGCTGGAGCCTTGTTCATGAAAAACAACGGATTAAACTGTCTTCTTATTTCTAAACAAAACAGTCGGGTCTCTGTGACCCGCAATTTCACCTTTAACATAGCAGTGAACACAGTTTAACTCTCACAGAATAACACAGCTTAAAAGCACACATCATGAAAATGACAAAAGTTATTCTTTTGATCACATCAGAATAAAATCAAAGATAGAAATAGTCTCTTTTGGTGACTATATTTATCAGATTACAGCTAAATGAATGATTTTGTAGTAAATGTCTTGCTTTACTGAGTGGTCAGTAAAGGTCATCACTGGACAGTTCAAAAACCTTAATTTGACCCTGGGTAGGTCCATTACACAGTAATGCTTTCTAGTGATTATTCTTACAACTTTTTTCTGTAAAACCAAAATAGGCTTTGTAATTGTTTTACACACTTTCCCCCAAACATCAATACAATATATTAAGTGTGGAACAATGATTGTGTTATACAACAAATACAGAGCTTTTTGTTTTCAGGATGTAAAGGGAGGTGTTGAGGTTGGAACGTTAGGCTCTTACGTTGTTTATTATTTACTATTTAGGTCTTTTTTATTTGTTTTGTGTTGTCGTGTTTAGTTTGTTGCCTGTGTTTCTTGTGCTAGTCCTGTTCTTCAGTCCTGTTCATTTCACTCACGCCTGTCCATTGTAAATTATTAGTCGCAGCTGCTGCCACTTCCCCATCAGTCCCAGCCCCCACGTCCTCACTCTGTCCCAGTTCAGGCATATTGCTATGGGCCCTGCTCTGCTCCTCACGACTCTGTGAATCCTGCTTGGGATTTCCATTCCCTCTCTGTTTATTGTGTTGCGGTTCAAAAGTTGAAGGAAAGCTCTGAAACGAATGTGCAAGTTTTATGCAGGTTTATTGTACATTATAAGAATAAACCTTATAGCAACCAACAGACCTGACTCCAAGCACAGTCCAACACACACACATAATAATAATAATAATAATGAATTCAATTTATAACGCACTTTTCATTAATGAAAATCTCAAAGTGCTACAAGGAGCAACAGAATTAAATGTCAATAAAACATCTTCGAAGGCGGACCACGGTTTTATACCTCTAGATGACGTCATCGCCTCGTGGGACCAATCCTGGAATCGAACCGCCTTGGAACCGCCCTAGAACTTTTCTACTCTGTGAGTGATCCGCCTCTCAGCCAATCAACTACCAGCTCTGTATGTCAATCATCCAGTGTTGTGTCTGTTGTATTATGCAGGCGTGTAACTGAAAAACTCTTCCCTATTGGAAATAAAACCCGTAAATAAAGGTTCCATCTTGAATATATTTTCACATTATATGGTGGAATTAAGTGAACATAAATCATAACACATAATATGTGTGCTTCAGGTGTAATACTGATATACATATATTTCAATTCCCCTTTTGACATGACAAACATCATGTCAACAAAAACCCTATATGTACTATGTGCGTATGCAATTAAGAACTGGATACACATTGGAAATCTCTAACATTTCCTCCCACAGCAATATTACATCTAAGTTACCCACCCAGAATATAAACCCCTTATATAAAAATAAGCATCAATACTAATTGGTAACAAAACTACGTAAAAAAATATACGGTAACTGTCAGAGCTTATATGCTGGAAACGCAATACAAAACTAACAATCTAAAAAATAAATGTAACAAAAAGCAAAGAAATCAACCAAAAACAAAGAATAAAACAAAACAACAAATAAATGTAATAAGAAATAAACAAAACAAACGGGAAAAGTAATAAAGAATAAACAAAAACAAACAAAAATAAATGTAAAAATGAAACCATAAAACAAATAAAAATAAAATGAAGCGGACTGTCCCTCCTATCAAATATCACGCCTCAACAGGGTATATGCAGGAATAATGAAGTTAAATTCAATACCTTTAAAAAGGCGTTCAATAAAAAACAACTGGACTTTAATTCGACCTTATAAATTCAATACTTTCTCAAAAACCCTTAAATTTCCCCAAATTTGATTTATCAACTCTTAACAACTTCAAAACATTGCATATACTCTGCTCCAGTGTGTGCATTTCTGGTATGTGTTAACCTTAGCAAAGAATATAAACTATGCTTTAGCCAAGTCAGGCCATCTCATCTTCATCATCATAGACACCTGTAAGGGGAAAAACCCTACACTACTCTGTTGACTAGTCTGATATCTGAGAAAAAGCTCAACTGCTCTTATTCAGAGATGTCTGCGATAAGGGCTAAGACCACATTCAGAAAATTAACACTAAACCTATGATTAAACTGATCAGAACAGAAAACACAAAAATCCTTCCATAACCTGTTAAACTCAATTATCTTATTCACATCCATATACTGTATATATATATTATCTTCTGTACCAAAATGTTTATCACAAACAACTTCCTATCAGTAGAATCCACTGCTAGGCTGCTCTGATACCCCTTAACTAAGGTGCAGCTAATTATATTCTCTAAGAATCAAAATTGATAAAACTAAATTATATATATGGAAAAGTAGTGAAAACCCTATAATTTTTACAAAAATCTATGAACGCACAACTATTGAACTGCACATTCACAAGGCACAAACATATATATTCTCATTAATCTGTCTGAGACATTCACATTCTGTCTGACTCATTCATCTCAACAACCTTCAATCCTCACATTCATTCTTCACAGGCGTAAGAATAATCATATGTAACTTCAACATACGGTGTAAACAACAATTGAGAGGTTTCAACAAATATTGAGAAATCCTTGGCATTTAATATTAGTTGGTTAGTTAATGTGATTAGTTCTGCTCTGCTGCATGTTCCACACCTTTACCTGTAGGATAAAAAATGGTGCAGGGAAATAGATCTTCCCTTCATTGTTCACACTGCAACATTAAACATTCATTCAACATTAATTAATCCGCTGAAAAAGGGGAGGAATGTAAACCCAGTTATGGTAAGTTTTTTCTGCTTGCCCATCACAGCTGTGGAATCAAGTGATTGTAAAGTGCATTTCCCCTTTTCAAATATAAATTATTCACAATTTTCATCAGAAGTCCAGTCGATTTTACCTGTAATAAGGAATAAAAAGTCAGCACCAGACTGTATGAAATACCCCAAACATTCTTGCCCAAGAGGTGGATTTAACAGAATCTTGTTGATCAATTATTATCCAACAACCTGCTTTGAGACACTCAGTAAAAAATTTTATATAACTGTATGATTGACAAGCGTTCCTGTAATGGCTGTGAAATTAAACTGCAGGAAATTAACTACCACGAATCTCTTTGATCTGCTAATGTCAGAGTCTGGGTGTACCTTAATCTGAACATCTGCAACCTCTGTTCCACCTTCCCCTCTTCTGAGCAAGAAGTTAGGGTCCTCATCACAAGATCTGTTGACATTGTCGTGAACAACTTCAGGGGAGCCTGTCTTAGCTGTCGATGCAACCCACAGAGTGAGCCCTGTAAACAATATAATTCCAAAAGTGGTTACCACACTTAACCTCACCGCTAGGAAATTCATTCTTCCTGTAACAATTATGTACAACAAACAACGTCCCCTTTTTATGTAATGTTATTTTAAGTCTGTTCTGATTTTCTCCTCAAGTTGTATCGGGGTCTTGGAACCGGTGGATCGAAGCTCTCAGTTGAAGGTGGAGCTGCAGTGTCACTGTGTACAGATGGCTCACACAGTTCCTTAGATGCACCCAGCTCTCCAGACACGCTCAGCCCTTCGGATGTGCTCAGCTCTTCAGATGTGCTCAGCTCAGCCAAGTCCTTTCGTACCTGCTGTAGAGTGCGTAGAGAAGGGTCAGAGCTTTTAACACAGTGTGTCTTATGAATCCAGTTACTGAGCTTTTCTTCAGTTAACCAAATTTTAACACAGTGAGAAGTGACAGCAGCCACCTTATAAGGGCCTTCCCATTTAGGCTGAGACCAGTTAAAACGGGCTACCTTTCTGAGAATCCAGTCACCTGTATCCACGTGGGCACAGTGTTGTTCTCCCTCTGCAGTCTGGATCAATTGAATCTGTTGAGAAATACTCATTACAGTATTATTAAGCCTCTTCAAGTACTCTGATATGTCATAATGTTGTAATTGTAACATAGTACTTTCTGACGGCAACGGATGAGTGAAAGGACATGGCATCTTCCTTCCTGTAAGTATCTCATGAGGGCTGACATTCAGGGTAGTATTTGGAGTTGACCTTAAGTTGAACAGCACTATAGGTAGGGCATCAGGCCATTTCAATTTTGTGTCTGCACAAACCTTTGCCAACCCCTCTTTAAGAGTACGGTTAGCACGTTCAACCAAACCCTGTGATGAAGGATGAAAAACAGCCCCAAACTTATGTCGAATGCCAAACAATTTCTCAACTTCCCTTAACTCCCTGTTTGCAAAATGGGTTCCATTATCTGATCTGATCACTGAAGGGACTCCAAATCTGGGGATCAACTCCTTTGTCAACCACTTTATCACTTCTTTCGCTTTTTCAGTTTTCGTTGGAAAAGCTTCCACCCACCTACTAAATTGATCCACGCAAACGAGTAAATATCTCTTTCCAGCCACTCTATTCTCAACACCCATGTCAGTAAAATCTATCACAATCTCTTTCCACGGTGCCTGAGGCATTGGAAATCCACCAAGTCCAGTTTTAAGCGCCACCCTTGGATTATGGTGGCAACATATTTCACATGTCTGTACAAAATATTTTGCAATACAGATGGCATACGGGTTCCACCAATTCTGTGAGATCAAGTCAATCAGTTTTGATGTACCACAGTGCCCCCTGCTGTGTGCTTCTTGGCATAGCAGGTTGAACAATCCAGCTGGAGCTACAATTTTACCCTCATGATTCCTCCAAATTTGTTCACTATCCTTTTTAGCTCCACGGTCTAACCATGCCTGCTTCTCGTGCGGAGCGGCTGCATTTTGTAACTCTCTGATATATTCTAGAGTAAATTCCTTTTGAAAATAGTCTTCAGAACTCTTTTTCTCATGTCTCTGGACCATCTGTGTCCTTAAAATATAGCCTGCAATTCTTTTAGCAGCTTGATCTGCCTCATGATTCCCTTGAGCAATGAAATTGCTACTCTTCTGATGGGCCTTGCATTTAATTACTGCCACTTGTCTAGGCCGCTGCAATGCATAATACAATTCCAGTAATTGTTTAAAATGTCTGACTGGTTCTCCAGATGAGGTGACAAATCCCTTTCTTCTCCAGTGACAGAGATCAACATAGACTGCCTGAAAAACATACGCTGAGTCTGTGTAAATATTAACCTTTTTTCCTTCTGCAACGTTACAAGCTTCTGTTATAGCTTTTAGCTCTGCGAGCTGCGCAGAAGCTGGCTGGTTCATCACTTCTGCCTTGAGTTCAACAAAACCTGCATCTCTTCTTTCCACCACAGCGAACGCAGTGATCAATGCGCCCGTTTCATTTCTATGACTATGTCCATCACAGAACAGTATCATGTCTGGCTGGTCCAAAGGATCTTTAGAAAGGTTTTCATGTAATTTCATTTCCTGTGCGGTGTCACTAATGCAGTTATGATCTTGTGTGGTGTCCATCTGCGCAGCCATATTTGTTCCCTGGCTTGTAAAATGTATATGTGAATTATGTAATAATCTTCTGAGGTTTTCTGTTCTTTGATTTGAAAATGTGAATGTTTGTGAGTCCAAAAATGATTTTACGTCATGAATTGTGTGAACAAAAACCTCATTCCCCATAGTTATGTGTGATGTCTTTAAAATAGACTTTCCAATGGCAGCTACATGCCTCACACAGGTAGGGTGGCCAACTTCAATTTGATCTAATTTTGAACTATAATACATCAAAACGTGCCTGTCAGAGCCAGCTTTCCCTCTTTGAAACAAGACGGCATTCACAAATCCGTCTTTTTCATCCACATCCAAGTGAAATGGCAAGGAGTAATCTGGACACTGCAGAGAGCACGCATCAAACAAAGCTTGTTTAATCTCCACAAATGCCCTGTCAGCTTCCTCCGTCCACTGCAGTGGGGACACAAAATTTTTATATCCCACAGCCGAAATGAGGTTCCGCAGAGGAGCCACCTTACGGCTGAAATCAGGAATGAAGTTCTTACTGTAATTGATCAGCCCCAAAAATTTTAACATCATCCTAACATTTGCTGGTTTAGAATGATTTAAAATGGAGCTTTTCTGAGATGGCGTCAGTTGCAGGCC
>JBBPBX010003970.1:0-30476 GCA_038048925.1 Garcialebias charrua
GTTGAACACCCAAAGTACACTGTAAAGTCAGCATGAAGACCCAGTAGTATCCGTATCATGGCAAATGTGCATCTTTGTAAAGTAAATTCTAAATGGCATTTTCAAAACCACAAGTCTGTAAAAGCACTCTGTATGATGCAAAAGGACAGAAACAACCAGACTGCATGAAGCAGGAAAAAAGACCTGACTTATTGGCCACATCTGGCCAGTTAACAGGTGGGTGTTCAGACTCATTAAAGCTGTGGTTTTCTAAGTCGATGTTGCTTTACAGTTGTTGATGTGTGACTTTTAACTTCCTTGACTGTGGAAAAACAATGTATCTTCATGTTTCTTATAAATGCTTTTTGAACCAATATTCAGACTGAATGTCAACGTTAATATATTCCTATAGCACATCAAAAATGTTGCATTTACATACAGTCAAACAAAAAGTTAAAACAACAATGAAAGAAAAAAAAAATACTACATGTATCTTAAAACACCCCCCCCCACACACACACACACACACACACACACACACACATCCTACCAACCAGGATCAAATTGTACTTTGTACTACTTCAAAGCTTCAAAACTACAACCTATCATTTCGTTGTAACATCCATCCATCCATTTTCTTTGTACTCTTTTTCATATAGGGTGTGGGAGCTGGTACCTATCTCCAGTGCTATTGTGTTAAAGGAGGGTACACGCTGGAAAACTCACAAATCCATCAAAGGACCACAGAGACAAATCAGACAGTCAACCTGTTCACTTACACCTTGTGAATATTTGGAGTTTCCATCCATCCATCCATCCATCCATCCATTCATCCATCCATCCATCCATCCATCGAGCCAGTCAGTCAGCCATCCAGCCAGCCATAAATCCATCCATCCATAAATCCATCCATCCATAAATCCATCCATCCATCCATCCATCTATCCATCATCTTGACACGTTTTTTTCCTTTTTGGGCCCCATGGGGTTCACTGGTGCCCCAGTTGATCTGCATTCATATCCAGCAGTCACTGCGAGAGGCGGGGGACACCCTGGACAGATCTACAGTCCATCACAGGGACACATACAGACAAAAAAAGACATCCATTCAGACTCTCACTCACACCTATAGGGACAATTTATAGTTACCAATCAGCCTAACATGCATAGGTCTGTGGGAGAAACCCACGCATGCAAGAAGAGAACATGCAAACTCCAGCCAGAAAGGCCCCCAGCCTGGATTTGAACTGGCAACCTGCTCACTGAGAGGCAGCAGCTTTACCAACTGCGCCAACGTGCTGTCACAATATGAAATTATTATGAAACCTAACTCACATACAGGTAGTCCTCGACTTACGACGGCCTCGACTTAAGACATTTCGCTGTTACGAACGCCCTCCCATTGAAAAGCATTGTTTCGAGTTACCGTACACGGCTTATGCGCCTTTATACCAAAAAATATGGTACCGAAACTCAGTGGAGAACAGCGGAAATTTACAGGAGGGAGGGGGGAGAGTGTACCTTAGCGGCCACGACAATAGAAAATTACAGGGTGGAGGATTACAGCTGAAAATTACAGGAGACCTCATTGTTTACAGGCAGACCGGAGGCAGAGGAGGTTAGGAGGGGCTAACATGCATGAGGGCGGCGGCCGTGGCGTAGTGGTAATGGCAGTCGTCTCCCGATCGGAAGGTTGGAGGTTTGAATCCCGGTTCCACACACCATGTGTCGTTGTGTCCCTGGGCAAGACACTTAACCCCGAGTTGCTCCCAGTAGGACTGGAAAGTGCCTTGTATGGCAGTCTGCCGCTACTGGTGTATGAATGTGTGTATGAATGGGTGTATGGTTGGTATTGTAAAGCGCTTTGGGGCCCCTCATAGGGGGCTGGAAAGCGCTATATAAATAAGCTCCATTTACCATTTAACATGCTAACAGACCTTAATGTAAAACTCTGGACCGCGCGTGGAAAAGTACAGGAGACCTTTGTTTGGACCGGAGGTTTACGAGGCAGAGAGGCTAAGCTGAGCAACGAGGTAACATGCTAACAGGCGGAGGAAGGCTTCACCAGCTCCCAGTAGGTTATTAACTCTTTTTTCCCTTCATTATGGCTCCAAATGTATGGAGCTAACATGCTAACAGGCCTTACTGTAAACAGTCTGGACCGCGCGAACTACAGGCAGCCTCAGATGTTGGAGGAACACCAAGCTAACATGCTAACAGGCGGAGGAAGGCTTCACCAGCTCCCAGTAGGTTATTAACTCTTTTTTCCCTTCATTATGGCTCCAAATGTATGGAGCTAACATGCTAACAGACCTTGCTTTAAACAGTCTGGACCGCGCGAACTACAGGCAGCCTCAGATGTTGGAGGAACACCGAGCTAACATGCTAACAGGTGGAGGAAGGCTTCACCAGCTCCCAGTAGATTATTAACTCTTTTTTCCCTTCATTATGGCTCCAAATGTACCATATGTGTTTTTTTGATAATTATGTAGGGTACTGTGTTAGGATAGGCTAAGTGCTTGGTAAAATACAGAATTGTACGTATAAGGTGCAGTTTGGACGTATTTTATGACTTACGACGAAATTCGACTTGCGACGTCACGCAGGAACGGAACTCCGTCATAAGTCAGGGACTACCTGTATTTTGGTCTATGTGTGGAAACTGGAGTACAAACTATTTTGATGCATGCTCAATAATCCAGGTATAAAAATCTAAAAAAGTTAAGTCTAAGATCCTCTGGACTCCACAGGTGGGATGCAAACCTGCGACCCCTTTGGTATGAGGTGACAGTTCGAACCACTGCACCACCATGGTGCTTTCTCTTTGACATGCCTATGAATTTTGCAACAAACTTAACATAATTGGGAATAAGACAGACAAACTCTCTAAATAAATTGTTCTAAAAATACCAGAATATATTGCTAAATGACCCAAATAGGATAAAATCATTCATGGATCCTTGGCGTTGTGTGCCACAGTGATTGGTTATTAATGCAAACTGCTTAGAAAGATTGTTAAACAAACAAATCTACCCTGACGGTGGCTAAATTTAAAATGACTTACATGTACTGTATTTGAATATTCCATATAAATAACTGTCTTTTGATTGTACTGAAAGAATGTATGCCACAGTTTTTGAATTGAACTGAGGCAGTGGAATCAGTAGCAGGCAGCATCAGATGCTCACTGTCACACAGTGAACATAGGAAAGCAACATGCATGCTAGCTTATGCACACTCACAGATAAAAGCTGCTCCAACAGATCACAGCCCAGCAGTCCAGACTGGGCTCATTACATCACACCCACCTCCTCCAAACACAACCGCCAGGGCCCTGACCACACAGTGGGTCGACGCCCAGCCACAGGGGTTCGTGTGTAAGCATTCAGAGGGAGAAACAACAACGCCAGTGGCCTCATATCACAATCCACCTCACAGCTCCCAGGGCTTGACATCTCCTCGCAGTGCTATTGTTTCGCCCGAGTGCTGCTCTCTTGCCCTTTTCTCTCCACTACAGCGAGCAGAGAAAGGCTGGCGCAGTCAACGGGTTGGGGCTTGTTTGGACAGCAGGGGACCCCAATGGCACACAGTGACAAACATCGAGCGTGATTGGTCAAAAGAGGCAAAGGAGAGTTTGACAGGAAAATAACGTGACCGATTCAGGTCCCGAGAGTGTTTTATTCTTTGTGTGTAACAAAAAAAATATATATAAGAAGAAGAAAAAAAACACTTTACCTGTTGATGACAGACAGAGAGAATCCCAGAGAATCCCAGACATAGAAGAAAGGAAAGGAAAACATTTATTAGTTGTTTTTATGCATTTAAAAAAAAAGAAACAACGTTTATTGTAATTAGAAGACAGTTGGATTGAGTTGACCTACAGAAAATCTGTGAAGCTTTAAAGCAACTCTATTATTGTTCCCCATTGCTTTTTATACACAGATCAGCAAGAGACATTTTACTTTCGCTGTTGCATCATGTCACTTTTATAGAGTAGAATATAGACCAAGCAGCTTTTGACTGATTTCTAGTCTTTAACTTGACCTGTAGTTGCACTTGTTTTGATTAGATACTGTCACACTTTTTAGAAAAAATGCATCATTACCGCATGACCTTGGTTTGCATAGACACTGGATACCCCAGTGAGGAAGGCTGCATCCATCAAGACAAACCATTTACTGTACAGGTATGAGGCTCCTGACACATAATGATATATGCATGCACTTCCAACAACTACACTGTTAGTCAAAGTATAAATCAGAAGGTCAGGACTGTTTTTTTTTTTTGTCTCACGCTACGAAAGCAAAAAAAAATAAGCATGCAAAATGAAACTGTACTATATTAAAATCAAATTGCATTGTGAACAAACTGATGCTGTAAATATTGTGTTGTAAGTATGTGCTCTACTGAGTGTCTTCACGGAGACAGGATGACCTGAATGTAATCACCTGTGTGTGATGGTTAGTGGAAGTTTGTGGTCTCTGTCTAATACCACCCATTCAGGTCCAGGCTGATTATGATAATCAGCAGGAAAGCCACTGATGAGCTAGCCATCCCAATTGACATTCCTCACTGGTGTAAAAAAAAATGTTTCATCCAATATATGTTGTGGTATTTCTCGATTTATTCATGCTGTGCTTCAATCAGTCTACCTCTTATCTCTGAGATCTTTCATAGTTGTTTGCAATCTATAACAACACAACAGCTGAGGTTTTTATATTCTGTGTGAAATGAGTCTGCAGACGGACCACCACCTGTCATCAATGCAAAGAGCCTGTCATCAACAAAAACAAACCGTGTCATGCTATTATTGTACTGGAGCAAAACCACTTGTCTCTCCACGATAAGCTTTGTTCTCTGTTGTTATAATGCTCCCGTTAGTTCTTATTTCTTTGAGGTGGAAACCGTTTTCTTCTTTATATATATACAGTACATATATGAAATACAAAAATGATGATGAGATTAGAAAGGGCATATGCTTTTCTGTTCTCTAAGAAGACAGGAGGCTCATTGAAAATCATGAATTAATAAAGGACTAGCATTCCTTGAAAGAATGTATCACACCCGGTGCCTTTCACACCAGAGCTTTAAACTGAGATTATCTGATGTTGAGAAAATGATTATTCTGTAAACAGTTTGATCAAACTTCAGAAATAATGTTATGCACAGTCTCATGCCAACTGTAGTATGGTATGGAGATAACTTTCAGCCACTACGAAATAAAATTTTAGCCCAATATATGTGAAATGGACCAAATTATAAACATGTTGTGTTTTTTATGGTCAGTTAGCTGTGTGGAGGTCATTTTCAATTGGCTTTAACCCAAAAGTTCATCTGTTGTAGATGCACATTTAAGGAAAATTTCCTATAAGTTTTGGTAAAATGTATCCAGTGTTTCATGAGATATGTTGGAAACAAACAGGGTTAAGCAAAGTTTTACGCTAAGGTAATATGTCATTTGTAGGATTTAGAATATGTGATGAGGATGACTTCCAGAAACTACCACACTGAATTTTAGCTCACTGTCCAATATATCATCTGGATTAGCATTAACTCTAAAGTGTCCTTAGGTGTGAGTGACATATGATTGTTAGTCTCATTTCTCTCTACGTGTCCCAAAGACACGTGCAAAAAATTACAGTAGAATCTACTTATGCTTCTTGGTGACGGGCAATGACGAATGAACTGGAATACTTAAGGACAAACACCCTTATTGCTAAATGTCCCAGGAATCTCCATCAATATTTCCACAAGCAGATTGAATCTTGCAGCACAAACTGAGGAGAGTTCCCTATGGTTACAGCACCAAACATCATTCATCTCATTGGGCATGTGCTTTAGGATTCATGGATCATCAATGAAAACAATGTTTTGGTCTCATTTAGCTCCACATATATACTGTATATATGGGCAGCACGGTGGCACAACTGGTAGAGCTGCTGCCTCTCAGCGAGCAGGTCCCCGGTTCAAATCCCGGTCCGGGGGCCTTTCTGGGTGGAGTTTGCATGTTCTCTCAGTGCATGCGTGGGTTTCCTCCGGGTGCTCCGGTTTCCTCCCACAGTCCAAAAACATGCATGTTAGGCTGATTGGTAACTCTAAATTGTCCTTATAGGTGTGAGTGAAACAGGGGCCTCATGTACAAAGACTTGCGTGGATTTCTTACTGAAAAGTGACGTACGGACAAATCCAGAAAAGTGTCTACGCACAAAAAAATCCAGATTTATCAAACCCTGCGTACACCTGAATCCACGCACATTCCTTTTGTACATCACGATGAACGTGGAACTGAGCGCACATGAGAGAGTGGCCGACTCCGCCTTTGACACGCCTCCGTATGAATATGCAAAGTCATTCAAATATGCCATGCACGACAGGAATGTCGTCTCTGCTCCATTGCAAATCATGTCGGAACGTGGAAAAAAGAGGAACTTCACGGACTGTGAACAGGAATCACTTCTGAGTGAGGCAGAGAAGCACGGAAAAAGGTTTTATTCGGCACGCCTAGCGCAAAACATACCATCCACTTTTAAACAAGAAGTTGACCCATCTGCTCTAACATGCCTGTATAGGTTAGTGGTGAGCGCGCCCGCCCTTCGTCCCAAAGGTCGTGAGATCGACTCCCCCTTGGTACAACGTTTTTTTTTTTCATTCCAGATTTAAAGAACACAGGAAAACTATTTAATAAAACAACAAGAAATAGAACAATACATGAAATGAAAGGAAGCAGACGATTTCTTGTTTTGTAAATAGTTTTCATGTGTATTTAAATCTGGAACGAAAAAAAAAAAAGAGAAACGTTGTACCATGCGAGATTCGAACTCATGACCTTTGGAACTAAAGGCAACCGCGCTACACACTGACCTAAACGTAGGCGTGTTGGTACAGCTTGGTTAACTTCTTATTTAAAGAAATCACATCTCATTGTTGTCAATATCGTTGCCACTATTTGGCGCATGCTTTTATATCCACTCATCTAATTGCGTCCATGTGGATGTAATAATTGTTAATCATGTGTGTTTGGTGGGATTTATGATTATTTTCATATCATGGACACAGTTTCTCTGAATAACCTGTAAGTGTCGCCAAAGGAAATATAACCACAGAAACGTGCGTACGCAAGCAGGGGAGCAGCCGTGGATTTGTACGTGGATGCGCAGATATTCCCGTTCATATCAGATTTGATACATACGCCACTTTGCGTGGAAAGTGACGTGCGCAATGTTTTTGTGCGTGCGCACGGTTGATACATGAGGCCCCTGGTCCCTCTTGTAAATGAGTCCCCGTGGCTCAATGAGGCTAGCCTGTATAAATAAAGGTTGAATGAAAAAAATATAAACTACATTCAATAATGTCTATCAAGCTGTTCATGATATATTTTGTTAACAGACACAGGGTTTATGTTAGTAATTAATAATAATAATAATAATAATAATAATAATAATAATAATAATAATAATAATAATAATAATAATAATAATAATAATAATAATAATAATAATAATAATAATAATAATAATAATGAATTCAATTTATAACGCACTTTTCATTAATGAAAATCTCAAAGTGCTACAAGGTGCAACAGAATTAAATGTCAATAAAACAAATAATAAAACAATTAAAATCAATAACAGTATCAGCTAAGATCAAAAGTAGAATCATGAGGAGGTAGAGTATGCTCGGTTGAAAAGAAAGGTCTTCAAGCCGCTCTTAAAGTCAACCACAGACTGTGGGGCTCTCAGACAGTCAGGAAGAGAGTTCCACAGGCGGGGGGCAGCCACACTGAAAGCCCGGTCTCCCATGGTCCTTAATTTGGTTCTCGGAATGTGAAGGAGATTACTGTTCTGTGACCGCAGCGAACGGGTGGATGAGTATGGAATAAGAATATCCTTCAGATAATCTGGTGAAGTTCCGTGTAAGCATTGATGTGTAATGAGAGCAGTTTTGTACTGAATTCTGTAGGCGACAGGAAGCCAATGAAGGTTATGGAGAATGGGCGTAATATGTTCAAATTTACGAACTCTCAACAAGATCCTTGCTGCACTGTTTTGAATATATTGAAGTTTCTGAAGGTTTTTGCCAGGGATTCCAATAAACAGGGAGTTGCAGTAGTCGAGCCTGGAGGAGACAAAAGCATGGACGAGCTTCTCAGCATCGGAAAAAGTTAGGGATGGGCGAAGTCTGGAGATGTTTCGAAGATGGAAGAAGCAAGTTTTAAACAGATGCTTAATGTGATTTTCAAATGTAAGATTGGAGTCCATTTTTATTCCAAGATTAGTAACAGAGGTGGAGAGGGGGATGTCTTGTCCAGAAAAGGAAAGTCTTGTTATAGGAGATGTTTGTACCTGGTGAGGGGTGCCAATCAGTATGGCCTCAGTCTTGGAGCAGTTTAATTGAAGAAAGTTCTGATTCATCCATGCCCTAATTGCCTCCAGGCAGGCAGAGAGGGCAGTGAGTGAAGATGGAGATGACAAGGTGGAAGATGAGGATGCTCCAGTCCTGATGTAAAGCTGTGTATCGTCGGCATAACAGTGAAAAGAAATGTTGAACTGATTAATAATTTGACCTAAAGGCAGCATGTAAAGGGAAAACAGCAGGGGCCCCAGAACCGACCCCTGAGGGACACCACAGGAGACACAGACTGTCTGGGACGTGGCGTTGCCAAGACTAACACATTCCAGCCTATTGGAGAGGAAAGATTTGAACCAGTCCAGGACGGTGTCGCAGAGACCGACCTCCACATGAAGACGGTGGAGGAGGATACTATGGTCCACAGTGTCGAAGGCTGCAGTGAGGTCAAGGAGGACAAGGATGGAGGGAGAGCCAGTGTCAGCAGCCAAGAGGACATCATTGGTAACTCTCAGCAATGCAGTCTCTGTACTGTGAGCTGCCCTGAATCCAGACTGGAACTTCTCATACAGGGAGTGTTGTTGTAGGTGATCCTGCAGCTGAGCAGCAACAGCTTTTTCCAGCACTTTAGACAGAAAAGGGAGGTGTGAAATTGGGCGGTAATTAGAAAAAATGTCGGGATCCAAATTAGATTTTTATTTATTTATTTATAACGCACTTTTCATTAGTGAAAATCTCAAAGTGCTACACACATTGAATGCTACACACATTCATACACCAGTAGCGGCAGACTACCATGCAAGGTGCTTTCCAGTCCTACCGGGAGCAACTCAGGGTTAAGTGTCTTGCCCAAGGACACAACAACACATGGTGTGGGGAACTGGGATTCGAACCACCAACCTTCCGATCAGGGGATGACTGCCATTACCACTACGCCACGGCCGCCAAAGTATGTCACTGTCAGTGTGTCGTGCTTGGAGAATGAGTTGTAAAATGGTCTGAACTACTACCACTCTGAATTTTATCTAAATATCACAACTGAGTTATGTTCATTTTTGTGTTTCCTAAGTTGCATTGGTTGTTGCATCCAGATTGATTTGTATTATTGCCACACATGGTAAATATGGTTTCAGTGACCATTTTCTGTTTTGCATTAAAACATGTCTGGTGTCTTTCTATAATTTTCACTAACACAACAAAAGTACAATATCACCCTTTCACATTCCCTGGTGAGTGAATGGTTAAAATTTCATCTATTTACATCTTTTATGTCTGTAATTATCAAACACGTGTTTATATGGCGGAGCTAGCTTCTTCTCAGCATAAACAAATGTATTATTCATTAAAAGGTAATTTTAAATTGAGCCTAATGGCATGCAGGGAGGGGAGTTGTAATAATTACTGAAATTACTAAAGATAAAAAAATTGTACTTTTCCTAGACTATAGAAGACAACCAGGCTGCAGCATGTCTGATCAGTCTGCTGATACAAATACTGTAAATATGATGCAGACCTAATTCCAGAAGAGAGGGGAGAAAATGACTTTGTTCGTTTTCAAAGCCATCTGTCTAATCTCTAATAAAACAGAATGTGCCCACATATGCAGAATATGTAGAGAAATATAAAAACAAACACAGGCACATAGTAATTATGATCTGTTTCTCCCTCGCCTGCTCACCAAGCGCTGTGTTTAAATATTCCATTAAAAATGCATTGCTGCATATGAGCCAGCTTCTTCCTGAACTGGTGAAATAGGGACTGGATGTTAAGCTTCTCGTCTTTTCAGTTGCTTGGGAAACTCTTTGTAATCGCCAAAGGCATTGGTGACGTAGTGGTTCCCATCCCTGGTCCTAGAGGGACACTACTCTGCATGGTATAGTTGTTCCCTTTCAGTCGGTCTCTCGGTGCAACATACTTGCTATGGGAATTGCGCTCCCGCGCGATTACCTGAAGGAATATACTCACAACTTTACGGCTAGGGGCATCACCGCCGCACCAGAGGCCCCGCCCTCTGGGTACTTAAGCGGCTTGCGCCCCTCCATCTTTCTCTTTTTTGCCCTTCACCTCGCTTAACACCTGAACTTTGTGGGACTTCTCTGTTGTCGCATCGCTCGACTGAGGTGAGCTTGCTCCCTACACTGAGCGTACAGAGAAATTTTCCTGCGTATTGCTGGGCTGGCGAAAGCTGGTCCAGCTTTTTTCTACTCACCTTCGAAGTTTTCTTCTTTCCGCAGCTTTTCGCTCGACGGCGCTAACTGCGTCACAACCTCCTGCTAGCCATTAGCAGGCTAACCAGCGAAAGCAAGACGACGGAGAAGACGGCTTCAAACAAAAGAAAACTAGGAACAACTTTGACGCTTCTCGTCGGACATGGCTCCCGAGAAGGGAAAACGGAGGACAAGGAGGAGGAAAACCAAGACGACGAGTCCTCGCTCGCGCCCATGCCCCAGCGGATGCGGCTACTCCCTCTCGGCGACGGACACCCACGAGGCCTGTCCTGTCTGCCTAGGGATTCTGCATGCGAGGAAAGCGCTGGAATTCCCCGACTCCTGCTCTCACTGCCGTCGAATGTCGGCAGTAGTGAGGAAACGACGGGCTGACGCGTTGGCTAAATCCATGGCTAGAAACGCGGCGCTGAAGGTCGCACGTCGCACTAAAGTGCTCCCTCCTGAACCGGAGCCCGACAACGTGGACCTGGAATGCAACGGCCGAGTCGGAGAGGACAACATGTCGGACTCCTCAGTTGCCGCCGAGGACTCGATGCCTGAAGTGTCCGACCAAGATGCTGAACATGGTCACAAAGGGGAAACTGTTGATTCCTCTAAGAACCTGGCGCAAATCTTACCGGAACCGGACTTGTCGGTACCTGCCCTGTTTGACCTGTGCCACAGGGCGGCAGATGCCCTGCAGGTCATGTGGCCAGACCCCACGCCTCGCCAACAGGCTACGAGGCTAGCAGGAAGCTACTTCTACGCAAAACAGCTGACAACTTTGCAGAAAATGCCCATTTTTCCAGACTTCCTAATGGAGCTCAAACGCTCCTGGGCGGAACCCGGAGCTTCCATCATGCTGCCATTATCCCGACTCCTTGATGTCGCGGGAATGGAGACACCAGGCCTCACCAATGCACCCCCGATAGAGGAGACTCTGACGGTTCACTTGGCCCCCACAGTCACGGGGACAAAACCCATGTTACCCTGCAGGGCCTGTCGCGCTTCGGAGAAACAACTCGTGAAGTGCTACAAGGTTTATGGCTTCGTAGCTCGCGCAATGAACGCATTGACCATGGTGCAGGCATACCTTGCGGAAAAACTCCAACATATCCAGGTAACAAAAGATGAGCAAGACGCAACGGAAGCCATGAAGGAGGCCCACCGTAACTCTGACCTTGTGCTCCGCATGATGGGGACAATAGCCATTTCCCAAGGCAAGGCAATGGCGGAAATAGTTGTCGTCCAGCGCCATCTTTGGCTAACTCTGTCGGACCTCCCAGAAAACCAGAGGTCCACTTTCCTTCAGCACCCCATCGAGTCGAAGGGACTCTTCGGGGGAGCATTGGAACTCGTCCAGGCCAGGCTGGACGAAGGGACTCTTCGGGGGAGCATTGGAACTCGTCCAGGCCAGGCTGGAACAAAGACGCACACAGGCGGAAGCCCTCCGCGAGGGGTTGCTGAGGAAAAGCTTTGCATCCCCAAAGGAAGACACGCATGGCCCACCACGGAAGAGACCCGCTGGTGGCGGCGAAACCTTCCAGTACCGGCCAAGGACCTCTTCAGTGACCTAATGTGGAAAACAGACTCGAACCTGATGAAACAGGACAATCTGACAATTTTACAGGTTTGCCTGCCCACGTGGTACGGGAACCTGACCTCTTGAGCCCAGTCTCCCCTTGTAAAAAAACTACGAGGAGTGAGTGGTATGTGTACGCGCACCAAACATGACTCGATTTTTGCATGTGTAAACAAAACAAACACTGTTTCAGGCATGTACAAAAATAAAAGTACCAAAGCACAGACTGCCCTGGTTCTTGACTCGAGTCCCATTTTTATAAACAAATCATATGGTCAAACTATGAACCACAGTAAGATACACAAGCTCTGCCAAGGACGGTCAGATCTCGCGATATCTTCTGTCAGGCCGACCAGCCTGCTCAGAGGAGTGCAAGGGGGGGTCAAAGGTCACTCCTCTGGTGCTAAAACGCGACGAGCAGCAATTCAACATGCCCTCCAGACTCAGCGCGCATGCGCAGGCCTGGTAGGCGTGTTTACCAAATGAGTGGGTCGTGACAACGATACGTCATGGGCTCAAGTTGTAGTTCTCAAAGAGACTGTCCCGCTTCACAGGGGTGCTACAATCTAAAATTAACCCCAAACGTGCACACGTACTGAGGGAGGAAGTCTCAACAATGCTGCAAAAGGGAGTGATTAGCTTGGTCTCAGGACGCAAGCTACGCTCTGGCCACTACAGTAAATACTTCCTGGTGCCCAAAAAGGATCATTCCCTGAGACAGATTCTGGATCTCAGGACTCTCAACAAGAGGATTAAAACATTTAAGTTCAAGATGCTTACACTAAGGCAAGTCCTCCAGTCTGTGAGACCTGGAGACTATGCGTGTACAGTGGATTTAAAAGATGCCTATTTTCATATAGGTGTATGGAGGAAACACAGGAAGTTTCTCCGCTTTGCCTTCGAGGGTAACGCTTATGAATTCAAAGCTTTACCCTTTGGTTTAAAGACTGCTCCGCGTACATTTACCAAATGTCTGGATGCAACCCTGACCCTTCTTAGGAATCAAGGACTCAGGGTCATGAATTACCTTGATGACCTGCTGATTCTGGCTGAAAGCAGAAAGCAGGCCCAGTCACACTCCTATAGGGTGATTTTTCACCTGGAGTCTCTTGGTTTTGTCATAAACCTACAAAAAAGTGATTTGACTCCATCGCGGGTTACCGTATTTTTGGGAGTACAGATCGACACCGTCCAGTACAGAGCATGGCTCTCGAAGGAACACGTTTCCTCAATTCGCCGTTGCCTGGAAAGGTTTAAACTGGACCAACGGTCCCTATGAAAACCTGCCAACGCCTCTTAGGCCTCTTGGCGACAGTGTGCCACACGTATTACTGAAAATGCGGCCCATACAAGTATGGCTAAACCAACTAATACAACCTGACCTGCCTAATCAGGCAGAGAAGGTTAGGATAGACCCAGAGTGCCTGGAGGCCCTGGAACCCTGGAGAGATTTGTCCGTTTTCACGGAAGGGGTCTCATTGGGAAGGGTGTCATCTCGTGTGGTCATCACGACGGACGCCTCAAAAACTGGATGAGGAGCGATCTGTAGAAATCAGAATGCCTGTAGCCTTTGGAATGAACAGGAAGCAAGATTACATATCAACTTCCTGGAGTTGTTGGCCATATTTCTGTCACTAAAATATTTCTTCAATAAAGGTCTGATTGCTGGACAACACATCCTAGTGAAATCAGATAACAGGACCACAGTGTCCTTCATCAACAGAGAGGGAGGGACAAGGTCCCAGGCCCTCCTAGGACTGGCACAAAGGATGCTCACATGGTGTGCTCCAAGAATCTTGTCACTTAGGGCGATTCATGTCCCTGGTGAACTAAATTATGGGGCGGATGCCCTCTAAAGAGGACCTCTTTTGGCGTCAGAATGGAGCCTGAATCCACGGATTGTGGAACAGGTCTGGTCAAGATTTGGGAGAGCGTCTGTGGACCTGTTTGCCTGCAGGGCTAGCTCACACTGTGACCTCTTCTTTTCCTTGAGGGAAGCAGACGCTCCATTGGGTATGGATGCTCTAGCACATGACTGGCCTGCAGGGGTGCTCTACTATGCCTTTCCACCTGTCCCTCTGATCGGGCGACATTGGAACGGGTACGTCAGGGAGCTCTCTCCTTGATTCTCATAGCCCCAAGGTGGCCACAGAAAACGTGGTTCCCGGAGCTGATTTCAATGCTATCTGGGATACCATGGCAATTGCCTTCTCACAGGGACCTACTGACTCAGGCGCATGGGCAGCTTCTACACCCACGTCCAGAGTTGTGGCAACTTTCAGCCTGGCCTCTGAAGGGATCTGGCTGAGAGCCTAAGGCTTTGGTTGCTTTGTCCCAAAACAAAGAACAAAGTTAACAAGGACTTGAGAGGTTACCCTGTGCTTGGCTCGGGTTTTCTACCTCTACATCTGTCACCCAATTTCTTGTGACATGGTGGGTCCATTCTTTCCTCCTGTTTCTCAGGATGTTCCATTGGGAAAAGGGGATGATAAGTATTCACACTGATGGAGCATGCTTAAGCTGTCTCTAGTTGGTGTATACATATATATGCCTAGTGGAAACATCACGTTGGTGTTTCTTGCATTTGAATTTTTTTCCTCTTAGCATGTGCTTTCTGCATTCCCTGCAGAAAGTAGCTGGGAGATGCCTGTCCTTTAGGACGGATGTTCTCACTTGTACTTTGCTGAGCATTTCAAGGGCGTGAATGGATTACGTTCCCATAGCAAGTATGTTGCACCGAGAGACCGACTGAAAGGGAACTGAAAGTTATGCACCATAACTCATGTTCCCTGAAGGAAGGGAACGAGGTGCAACATATCTGGCCCTTCTCAATGCTGAAAGCTCGGTGAAGTGCAATTTTGGAGAAAGATGGAGGGGCGCAAGCCGCTTAAGTACCCAGAGGGCGGGGCCTCTGGCGCGGCGGTGACGCCCCTAGCCGTAAAGGCGTGAGTATATTCCTTCAGGTAATCGTGCGGGGGCGCAATTCCCATAGCAAGTATGTTGCACCTCGTTCCCTTCCTTCAGGGAACATGAGTTATGGTGCATAACTTTCAGTTTTCTTGCTCCAACACACCTGATTAAATTATTTAATTCCTTCCTCAAGTTCTACAGAAGCCCGTTAATCACCCATTCATTCAAATCAGGTGTGTCAAAGCAGGACAACAACTAAAACATACAGGATGGTGTTCCTCAAGGACCACGGTTGGGAGCACACAAGTGTAAAAGGCTCCATTTCAGTTATCTATAATCTTGAAGTTTTCATATTCAGCTAATTCATGGCTATTTTGTTCATATCCAGTGACAAACACTGAGCAGCAAAGGTGAAACAAACAAAATAATCATACAAAAAATGTATCATTGCAGTGTTCATTACATAAATAATCCCATAATTGAAAATTGTAAATTGCTCAAATTGTGGCTAATCACTTCCACACTGCGAAGCATATTAACAAATCTAGTTGACTCTAAAATACCCATGGGATTCTCAGTTGGAACGTCACAATGAAAAAATATAAACAAATAAATAACCAAACTATCTTGACATAAACACAAAAACAATATAATACTAATAAATAAATAAAAAGATAGAAGCAAGTTTGTGCTCCATTTCTTCTGAAACGTGACGAAGGATTTGATCACCAAGAACAAATACGGACCATATTTCTTCATGAACGTTTACTATGAAGCTGGAAGCAGTCATGGCGCGGTTGGCATGGTTACCAGCAGATCTGCCATACATCCCAAAGCTAAATGAGAACCGTAGTGTTTGCCATATGGAAGGATTTACTTCATCAGTCTTGTTACGGACCAGCTTGTCCTCATGAGAAAATATGGAATACTTAACAAACCAAAAGCTTCTGTTTATGCAGATGGACACATCAAAGTGTATTTATCTGTGCCAAGAAGAACAGTTATTAAACATAATTTCCAGTAACACATCTGTTAGGTTTGTTTGGCTAGCCACAAAAATAAAATACAAAAAAATTAAAATGTTGCATGCATCCAAGCCTTAATGTTGGTGTTTTCCTGACCATATCTGCATAGTTTTAATGGACTTTTCCTGATGAAGTAGATATAATTTATAAACCCTATTAATCTTTAAGAAAAGGAAAAAATTAAACTGTTAATATACAAAAGGCATAGAAAAAGTTACCTAAAAAGTGGGATTAGAATGGAAGTCAAATTGCTTTCAACTTGCCAAATCTTTTTGACCTTCAAATGTGCACAACAAACGGTTTTTGTGAGATGTATACTGTAAGAACAATTTCAGACTAGAATGAAATATTATACAATAATATGTAAATATTAAACAATTGTCAAGTCTTCAGGCAAAGTTGCTGCTAATGTGACATCTGAGGAAAGGAGCAACCAAAAAATATTAAATAAAATAATACATTTGTAGATTGACCTTAATAATAATAAAATAATTAATTTTACTTTTTAAATTAGTTTTAAGTAAACTTTTGTCCAAAAGTTGTCCCAAAGTGATTTTATATTCAGAATAAACAATTCAGGTTTAAGCAGCTACAGCTGCAAGTGGCACAATGTTATAAAACTGTCACGAGGCTTTGTCATGCACGATTATCTCCTGCTACCAAAAGCAAACAATAATGTTTTTGCATGTGTGTGTTAGTGCATGTGCACATGTGTGTGTGTGTGTATGCATGAAGACATGGGTTCTTTTGTCAAACCTTAATAGCAAAATCTCTCATGAAACACTGGAGGATTTTAATTAAACTTTCAGAAAGAAATCACCGGATGTATACAAATGATTATATTTTGGAGTCAATCCAATTCAAGATGGCCACCACAGCTAACTGACATTATGAAATACAAATTATGGCGTTAACCCTGACAAAGTTACAGATACTCAAGTTTTGTGGTTACTTATAGTAAATGAGAAATCATATCCAAAGTATTACAAATTGTGCAATATTTTCATCTAAAATATTAGAATTGCTGCCTGCATTAATCACTAGTGTCTGTTAGCAAAATATCTTATGAAACCCTACATGTCATTGAAACTTCTGTCATGTAATGCCAACTTGTTATAAGATGGTTTCCACACCTAATCAATAGCTATAACTAAGATTTACAGATGTGCTAAAGTTTTGTGTGACAGTGGGTGCGAGTCTTTCTAAACACATGCTTTGCTAGCACGCCTTGTGACACCATGCCTTATTACGTGAAAGTGCTCTTATTATTTATAAAGTTTGACAAAAACAATGCAACATAAGATGATTTTAGTTTAAAACTCTGGCTTCAAAGGAGATTAACAATATGGATTCATTTAAGAAATGCTAGAATCTTAACATTTTCCATAAAATACAGAATTTTCCGTTGTACACGTCGCACTGCCCTATAAGTCGCATCAGTCCAAATATGTCCAGAAAAAGTGGAGGAAAAAAAATCCATAAATATGTTGCTTCACCGTATACATTGCATCTACAAAGTAAAGGTCTCTCTTGAAAACGAGTTATCGTGGCTCAATGAGACTACCTGGATAAATAAACGTATTATCGATCAACCGTAGATGAGGACAGGACTGAGAAACACATGCAAGAAAAAAAAACTATCTGTATTCTTGTTTCTTGAAAAACAGTACTCCTGAGGTGGAAAATAAATACAAAAAGTATAAAAACAAATTAACGGGAATTATAAAAAAACAAAAGAGAGAATATTATAGTGAACTATTACATAAAACAAGTGGTGATATGAAAGCAACTTGGAGAGTGATGAACAGTGTTTTGAACAAACGCAAAAATAGTATGAGCTTGTCTCAGTATTTTGTGGATGAAAATAATGAAATACAAGAAGAACATGAAGTTGTAAATGGATTCAATAATTATTTTGTGAACGTGGGACCACACCTTGCAAAAACAATTCCATTAGTTGATAAGGATGTGTGTCACTTAATCAAAGGTTGTGAAAACACTATGTTTCTACATGAAATTGATAAGGAAGAAATATTGATAGTAGTTAAAAATTTTGCAGACAAAAAAATCTAAGGACTGGGTTGATATGGACATGATGGTTGTAAAGGACATAATAAGTCTTGTTATCGAACCGTTCTCATACATATGTAATTTGTCTTTTTCCACGGGTGTATTTCCTGAAAATATGAAAGTAGCAAAGGTGATCCCTATTTTTAAAAATGGTGACAAATGCGTCTTTAACAACTATAGACCAATATCATTGTTGCCGCAATTTTCCAAAATTCTAGAAAAAATATTCGTAACCAGATTAGATAAATTTCTTGATAAATATAATATTTTAAGTGACAGTCAATATGGTTTTCGATCTAAAAATTCTACATCCATGGCTCTTATGGAACTAACGGAACAAATTACCACAGCCATTGATCAAAAGCAACATTGTATTAGTCTGTTTATTGATTTAAAGAAAGCATTTGACACAATTGACCACACCATTCTCACTAATAAATTAAACAAGTATGGTATTAGAGGACTAGCACTACAGTGGGTGTCTAGTTACTTGAAAGATAGACAACAGTTTGTACAAATTGACGGCATACGATCAAACCTCTGCAAGATCACATGTGGAGTCCCACAAGGCTCAATACTTGGACCAAAGTTGTTTATTTTGTATGTGAATGATCTAGTGAAGGTGTCTGGACTTCTAAAATGTGTTCTCTTTGCTGACGATACAACTTTTTTTTATTTTGGTAGTGATTTAAATCAAATGTCTGAGCTGTTAAAAATGGAGTTTGTCAAATTACAAACTTGGTTTAAATTGAACAAACTATCATTAAACCTAGATAAAACAAATTATATGTTATTTAGTAATAAAAATGATGAATTGGATTCTTCTTTTAAAATTGATGGTGTTGAAGTTCACAGAGTAAGCGAGGTGAAGTTTTTGGGGGTAATTATTCAGATTCAGATTCAGATTCAGATTCAGTTTATTATCGCCATTGTCAATGAACAGGATTCACAGACTAGGAATTTGCTTCGGCATAACGGTGCATAAAATATAAAAACATAAGACACAAAAAACATAAACCATAAAACATCAATACAATCAATACAATATTCAGTGAACAAAAACTACTAAGAAACAGCGCAATTAGAGTGGTGCAATCAAAATACAGTGATACAGTGATTCCCAATCAAAATACAAAGAACAAATACAAAATACAGCGACCAAGGCAAGTTATGAGGTAGCATGGTTATGAGTGTTCAAGAGTCTGACAGCAGAGGGGAAGAAACTGTTTTTATGGCGGGAGGTTCTGGTCCCAATTGACCGAAGCCTCCTGCCTGAGGGGAGTGGTTCGAACAGACTGTATGCAGGGTGAGAAGGGTCAGCTGTGATCCGACCTGCTCGCCTCACAGTCCTGGAGACGTACAGGTCATGGAGAGATGGGAGACTACAGCCGATTACCTTCTCAGCAGAGCGCACAATGCGCTGCAGTCTGTGTCTGTCCCTGACAGTGGCCCCTGCGTACCACACTGTGATGGACGCGCTGAGAATGGACTCGATGATGGCCGTGTAGAACTGCACCATCAGCTTGGCCGGCAGCTTGGCCTTCCTCAGCTGTCGCAGGAAGTACATCCTCTGCTGAGCCTTTTTGATGAGGGAGCTGATGGTTGGCTCCCACTTGAGGTCCTGGGTGATGGTGGTGCCGAGGAACCGGTAGCAGTCCCCAATGATGATGGGGGTGTTATTAACCCTAGGATGCATGAACGACCAATACCTACATTCTTCCATGAGTGGGGTCAAAAATGACCCCAATTAGAATCAATGGGTTTTTGCAATGAATTTAAATGATGTCTTTAATTTTGGTTAAAGGCAGTTATATCTATTATATTTGGGTCAACAAAAGACTAATTTTACATTTAATATGGTTATTCATAACTTTTTATAACAGTTTTTCACACGAAATAACATCAAACATCTTCAAAAATTATTGCTAGAATGTCCATCTGTCTGAAGGACAAAAAAGAGAATGAACATACAACCAGAACACTGTACACTCACATGTGCCCACACAAACATATTTTCTCTATTCAGTGTGCAGTTGTCACAAACTATTTGCTTTTGGCTGTGACCATTGCAAACTGTAGTACTGCATTTCCTGCACCAATTGGTGTCTTTGCTATTTTTGTTTCTTGGACACATCTGGCACCTCTTTCTCTTCTGTTGGCCTTCTGTGCCTCTTCTTCCCTCCATGTTTGTTCATGTCAACACCTCTTCTAATATACAATCCATCCATCCATTATTTTTTACCTGCTTCTTCCATTTTTGGGTCATGGGGGTCACCGGTGCCCATGTCCAGCAATCACTGTGCGAGGGGCGGGATACACCCTGGATGGGTCGCAAGTCCATCACAGGGCCACATAAGAGACAAACAACCATTCACTCTCACTCACACCTAGAGACAATTCAGAGTTACCAATCAGCCTAACATGCATGTTTTTGGTCTGTGGGAGGAAACCGGAATACCCGGAGGAAACCCACGCATGCACGGATAGAACATGCAAACTCCACCCAGAAAGGCCCCCGGACCGGGATTTTAACCAGGGACCTGCTCGCTGAGAGGTAGCAGCTCTACCAGTTGCGCCACCGTGCTGCCCTTCTAATATACTATCAGTGATAAACAGCTTTCATGCATCTATTGAGAGATGGTGCTAAACCCAGGTGCAGGCCCTGACCAACTTCTCAGTAAATTGTGGCTTGGTGTTTTAGCCTGAGTGGGAGCTAACTCTGCCTAGTAAGAGCCCTCGTGGCTCATTCTGTTGGACACAATATCCATTCCCTCTTTGGAGGTCTCAGAGGACTCCTCCGTGTCTGACTGATCTTGTTCAGCAGAGGCAGGTTGGTTTCCAGACAGCCTGACATGTCCAAGTGGACAATAATCTGTATCCTCTACATTCAAGATGCCAGATCCCGAGTCAGTACCACTGATGGGTTCTTCATCCCATCCGTTCAGGATCATATCTCGAGCAAGGTCTTCGGGTATCGCTGTCCTCCAAATAGCCATGATAGTTTAGATGAGAAAACATAAAATAGACAAACAAGAGACCTGGTTTCAACAAAGGACTATGACAACAATGAATAATATATATAATAATATATAATTGGTTATCCAACAGGTTTGCATTTGTTACAAGGAATTATGAATACAGTGAGTTTCTACACAACAAATCCAGTAATATCAGCTGGCTTACTAAGCTAGTGTAATGTTAGCTAGCTTAAGTACTAACATTATTTTGTAGTTAGCTAAGAGTGTCTACTTTGTTGACCAACAGGATATTCTATCAGTAAAGTCATGGAGTTGGTAAATTAAGACAATACATGTTTGCTGCTGTGTCAAACTGACCTCCTAGTGGTGAGACTGTAGGTATCAGATGTGTAAATGAGACAGAAAATGTATCTTGACAGTCACAGTTGGTAAGAATCAAAGGTTCCCAAAGCAAGCCCTTGAGATTCTATAGGAAATGCTTGGGGTCATTTTTGACCCCACTCATGAAAAACTGGGGTAGTGACACAAAAACTGCAATTTCTGAAAATGTATAAAAACATTTAAAAAAATTCAAATGGCTTGAAGTCACAAACATGTTTTATGAGGAATACCTGGAATATGGGAGAGTAAAAACTTTTAGTTTCAGAGATTTTGAAGAATAACAACCCTCGGGGTCATTTTTGACCCCACTTATGCATCTAAGGGTTAAAGGTGATGGGGGGCAGAGGGGCTCTGTCTTTCCTGAAGTCCACAATCATCTCCACTGTCTTCTGGGCGTTGAGCTCCAGGTTGTTGTTGCTGCACCAGGTCACCAGCCGACCCACCTCTCTCCTGTACGCAGACTCATCATCATCCGAGATGAGCCCGATGAGGGTGGTGTCGTCCGCAAACTTAATAAGTTTTACGGAGTCATGGCTGGAGGTGCAGCAGTTGGTGTACAGGGAGAAGAGCAGAGGGGAAAGAACACATCCTTGTGGTGAACCTGTGCTTATGGTCTGAGTGTCCGAGACAGCTTTCCCCAGCCGCACGCGCTGACTCCGGTCTGTCAGGAAGTCAGTGATCCACCTGCAGGTGGCGTCAGGTACACCGAGCAGAGAGAGCTTGTCTTGGAGCAGAGCAGGAAGGATGGTGTTGAATGCAGAGCTGAAGTCCACAAACAGGATCCTAGCATAGGTTCCTGGGGAGTCCAGATGCTGCAGGATGGAGGATGATTATTGATGACAAACTGTTGTGGAAACAGCATATAAATTTAGTTAAACTTAAGTTATCTAGATCTACTGCGGTGCTTTACAAAGTGAAAGATTTTTTGAATGATAAACTCTGTATCTGTTATATAATGCAATTTTTGTTCCACATTTAATTTATTGTGTTGAAGTTTGGGGAAAGGCGTGTAAAACCATAACAAAGCCTATTTTTATTTTACAAAAAAGAGCTGTCAGAATAATTACAAGAAAGCCTTACTGTCATCCGTCGAATATATTGTTTCAACAACTTAAGTTGCTAAAGTTTTATGATGATTACTATATTTTGTTGGTAATGTATAGAGCCCATAATAATGTACTGCCTTCAAATATTCAAATTAATTTTGTAAAGAGGACGAGCTGCCATAGTCTTAAGGGAACTAGCCTGGCCCTCGCCTTCCTGCACAGCTCCGCTCAATTCTCATTTCCCTATCACTGCACAGTCTGGGACTTCTCTCATTAACAACCATTTCTCCGGTAGATTTTTGTTCGGACCAATCAGAGAACAGAAGGGACGGAGTTTTGGACCCTAACCCACGCCCCCACCTGTCCCAGCGCGCAGAGCCCTATAAAAGGGCTCTGCCAGCGCGCAGTCAGCGAGCACCGGCATGTTCTCATTCAAAGCGATGCAAAGCGATGCAGAACTGTTTTATATGTGACACAAATTTATTAATTTCCCCTTCTTAATCCCTTATCTGGAGTTTTCTTTTGTTTTTTGGGCCAAAAGTCAAGTGATCGCTCGCGCCCTCCTCCTTCTCTCCCTCCGCTGAAATGAACAAGGAAATGGCTGTCACGAGAATTAAACTCGGGTTTTACGTTGCTGACCGAGTCCCATCAGATGTTCTGGTCTTCTGGTGAGCTGGACCAGCGATCCATGGTTTTATTGTATTTTATTAAAACGTTTTATTAACATATAAACACAGAATTTCCAGCGCGGCAGCCGGCAGCAAGAGAAAAGCTGCAGGAGGCGGAGCAGTTGTCAAGTTCACCAGAGCACGGGGAGCAGCCATACATGGCTCTGAGGGGAGGGAGCAGAATGCTTTCCCTGTTCAAAATATCCAATGGTTTTGTTCCTCAGCATAGCCCACGCCTCCAGCAAGAATCGTTTTAAAATGGAGAGGTCCCAGACCCTAGTCTGAAGCGAAGTGAAGGACAGGGTCTGGTTTTAACCAGGCTATAAGGGAACTGAGATTTTTGCAAAACCTCAGTATAGAACAAGCTTAAAGGGACGGTGTCACGATCTGGTACTGACAGACGGTCTGTTTCAATACAGGGAGTTGATTTGTGGAATGGTTTAGGAAATGAAGTTAAATCTGCAAAATCAGTGCTTGTGTTTAAAAAAATGATTAAAACTAAATTGTTAACAAAATACTAAAAATTTCTTTAAATTGTTTTTTGTACATGAAAATGTTAAAATTGAAATGAGTTTCTCTTTTGGTTCAATTGCTTAGTGATGACTATTGTTGGAGTGAATTGTTTGTATTGATTTTGTTTTTGGAAAAAAGGGGCAGGTAAAATAAGATTTCTTCTTCTTCCTGCCACCTTTCATTTTATGTTTTCTCTTGTTTTAAATATTACATGTAAGAAGGTTTTTTTCTTTTAACAAATGTAAAATGAATTAAAAAAATATATTTAAAAAAATGTGGCCCATACAGGTATAGTTAAACCAACAAATACAACCCGACTTGCTTAATCAGGCAGAGAAGGTTAGGATAGACCCAGAGTGCCTGGAGGCCCTGGAATCCTGGAGAGACTTGCCCATTTTCACGGAAGGGGTCTCATTGGGAAGGGTGTCATTTCGTGTGGTCATCACAACGGACATCTCAAAAACTGGATGGGCGGCGATCTGTAGAAATCCCAATGCCCACGGCCTTTGGAATGAACAGGAAGCAAGATTGCATATCAACTTCCTGGAATTGTTGGCCTTATTCCTGTCACTAAAATATTTCTTCAATAAAGGTCTGATTACTGGACAACATATCCTGGTGAAATCAGATAACAGGACCACAGTGTCCTTCATCAACAGAGAAGGATGGAAACGATCTTGGGCCCTCCTAGGTTTGGCACAGAGGATGCTCACATGGTATGCTCCAAGAATCTTGTCACTTAGGACGACTCATGTCCCCGGTGAACTAAATTATGGGGCGGACGCCCTGTCAAGAGGACCCCTTTTGGCATCGGAATGGAGCCTGAATCCACGAATTGTGGAGCAGGTCTGGTCACGATTCGGGAAAGCCTCTGTGGACCTGTTTGCCTGCAGAGCTAGCTCACACTGTGACCTCTACTTTTCCTTGAGGGAAGCAGACGCTCCATTGGGTATGGATGCTCTGGTACATGATTGGCCTGCAGAGGTGCTCTACTATGCCTTTCCACCTGTCCCTCTGATAGGGGCAACATTGGAACGGGTATGTCAGGGAGCTCTCTCCTTAATCCTCATAGCCCCAAGGTGGCCACAGAAGATGTAGTTTCCAGAGCTGATTTCAATGCTATCTGGGATACTATGGTAATTGCCTTCTCATAAGGACCTACTGACTCAGGCGCATGGGTAGCTTCTACATCCACGTCCAAAGTTGTGGCAACTTTCAGCCTGGCCTCTGAAGGGATCTGGCTGAGAGCCTAAGGCTTTGGTTGCTTTGTCCCAAAACAAAGAACAAAGTAAAAAGGACTTGTGAGGTTACCCTGTGCTTGGCTTGGGTTTATATCTCTACATCGGTCACCCAATTTCTTGTGACATAGTGGGTCCAATTTTTTCCTCCTGTTTTCTCAGGATGTCCCATTGAGAAAAAGGGGATGTCAAGTTTTCACACTGATGGAGCATGCTTAAGCTGTCTCTAGTTGGTGTAGCCTATACATACATATGCCTAGTGGAAACATCATGTTGGTGTTTTCTTACATTTGGCATTTTTTCCTCTTAGCATGTGCCTTCTGCATTCCTTGCAGACGGTAGCTGAGGGATGCCTGTCCTTTAGGACGGATGTTCTCACTTGTACTTTGCTGAGCATTTCAAGGACGTGAATGGATTACGTTCCCATAGCAAGTATGTTGCACCGAGAGACCAACTGAAAGGGAACTGAAAGTTATGCACCATAACTCATGTTCCCTGAAAGAAGGGAACGAGGTGCAACATAGCTGGCCCTTTCAATGCTGAAAGCTCGGTGAACTGCTTTTTTTACTTCTCTCCTTTGCATGATAGAAAATTATTGCAAGTGCTGCACTGACCTGACTGGTCATTTTATTAAAGTTAAGCCACGCTTTCGATCGCGGATGCACACTTCTGGTGGATTCTTCTTCGTTGGTTTTCGGCGGCAAATTCTTCTTCGACGTTGGCGGCTACCTCCGGTCGGCGGACTAGCATTGAACATATGAATCGAAAATTAATATTTTGAATGATTCCAGGAAAACCGGACAGTTAGTCCCGGTTCCGAATGATTCTCGATGCCCAACCCTATTCATTACTTCCACCCTTGTGTTCAGTGAGGTGGGGTCACCTCCCTTCAGAAGAAGTAGAACAAAGGCTGTTTTCCCAAGCATCTGAAACAGAGTTCTGTCTTATAGACGGGTTAAAGATGTGAGACACTCATTCAGCAATGATATGAGTCGCCAGCCTCAAGAAATAAAGTGGAAAGTCATCAGGGCCCACAGATTTTTTAGAATCTAGACCTTTTAACAATGTATTAACCTCGTCAACCGAAAACAATGAAAATAAAAAGATGTGGTTTACTGAGGATTGACTTGTAGGAGAGATTATTTGTTGCTGTTTGGCTTAAAGGAAAAGTGGCTGGTTTTCCATTAGTAACTGTGGCAAACAAGGAACTCGAAGCAACAAACTGCCTGTTGACACAGTTCAGGATCTTGTGCTTATTTGACACAGGAACAGAGTTAACAAGAAGTTGTGATGGCAGATCAGATGAATAAGACCTGCTGATATTTATTTAAAGCATCAATTTAAAACTCATGGCAAACTATTTTATTCAGATTTACCATAAATTGTTATTTTTAGGTGAATAATGACCTCTCTCTTCAATTTAACTTTTTAATGGTTTAATGCAGTGGTCCCAAACCCCCGAGCCGCGGACCGGTGTCAATTTGTACCGGGCTGCACAAAAACAAAAAAACAAAACAAAAAACAACAACTTTATTTTGAAAAATCAACCGATTCTCTCTACCACATCTGTAAATGACTCACTCTTGATGCAGGTCAACATACACAAGCGATAGTTTCAGATTCTGTTAGACGCATGCACAGATTTGTTCTACATTGCCCGTTCGGGTGGAGTAATTTAGCTGCGTGGTCCGGAGCAGACAGGAGGAGGCGTGCGGCCGTGCCTGCACATTTGAAGGATTGCACTGCATATTTTTCAACATGCCTGACAAAGAGTGACTGTAAAACTATTAACTAAATAAAACTAATTTCAAAGCTTCCTAATATCACATCAGAGCACGTTTTGTCTTGAACTTTTTTGAATTCACATCAGAGCTGTTCCTTCGCATTTCTGCCTCTTTAAAAAAACAATTCTCCGCCCCTACAAGTTCAAAGTCATGGGCAATTTTATTAAAAAACTAAAATATAATTGAAGTTTTGCACTATGCATAAGTTCCTGCGCTTTTGTGTACTGATGTGTGAATCACTGCGGAGCAGGGAGGAGGATGAGGCACAGCTGACCCCGGTGTGGGATATACAAATTAAATGAGAAATGATCCTGCACTTAATACATTTATAAATCACACATAAAGTGATTAAAAGTAAATTTGAAATACAGGTGCTGGTCATAAAATTTCAATATTGTGAAAATTTGATTTATTTCAGTAATTCCATTCGAAAAGTGAAACTTTTATATTCATTCGTTTCAATAATGAGTTTACATCTTTTGTTGTTTCATGTTAATCTACTGTAATAAACCTTTGAAAATTACACCAGAATGCAGGAAATGGCATCTATTTCATCCAAAATTCTCTGGGGTAGGATCTTCAGAGCCCACCCCAGTCCATGAAAATATATTTTGACATTAAACCGGTCCGTGGTGCAAAAAAAGGTTGGGGACCACTGGTTTAATGGGTTTAATCTTATCCTGTCTGGCTTCACACAAACACCAGTTCATGCATGCTGTGTTGACAAATGAAATGCATGCACATGTCATTTTTTTTAAGATCATTATGGTTTAGGTTACGAGGAGCTGTTCGATAAAGAGTGAAGCAAAAGATTGTTTACAATGTCAAAGTAAATTTTTGTGTAAATAAATGCTAAATTAAAAGCATGATCACGCCGAGTGAGATGGAAGTAATTTTGGTATGCATCATTGTTACGGTTTTGGTCACTGTTTATTATCGCCTGCCGAAGCAAAGATGGACAATTGTATTTTTACCTACATCTCTGTGAGATAGTCTGTTACTGAAATATTCACAAACCGCTGGATAGGTTTTATTAAAACTTCCACTAAGCAAAATTTGCTGTGGTAGTAGCTGAGAGTCATTCATAAGATTACATTTATTTGAGAAGAAGGGTTGGCATTACAACACAGAATTGTGTTTAATTCATGTTCACTTACTGTTTACAGGATAAAACATAATATGCGTACTGTCTTCTGTCCTCATGATTCCCAAGTGTTTTCTGTGTTTCCACTTTTCTCACAAGGCTGTTTTTCCTCAGCTTGGCGTCCCCAAGGGTGAACATCCAATTAACCCCCCTCAGTGTTTGTGCAGAGGAAAAATTGGTTCATTTGAGTGCAAATGGGCCAGAGGGCTTTTTGGAAAGTTGCATCAACACAAACCTGAATTCAGCTTCTCTCCTGAATATTCACAGGCGCAAACGCTGGAACAACACTGTGGCTTACGATGGCAGTATATTGTCTCTAAACACATCTAAAAAGGTTTGGTGTTGACATAAAACACAGTTAATTGACTCTTGTCTTGAATGTAAAATAGATAGTTCCCAAGGTGAGGAACCATATGGCATGTTTAATGGTAGAACTGTCACCTCCCAGCAAGTTGGCGATAGGTTTGGTTCTATATATTCATTCATTCATTCAACCTTTATTTAGTCAGGTAAATCTTATTGAGCCTCGAGGGCTCATTTACGAAAGCGACCTGCTACAAACTAAAGAATGATGAACATCAATGATACAAATACATTAAACAGTAAACAAAAGAAAAGAAAAAGTAGCAAAAACATTATAAGGTAGATGTACAAAAAAATCAAAGACAGGAACATATCTGCATTGGTTTTTGCCAGGATTCCAACAGATTCTGAAAACCATCCAGAGAGGTCAGGGCCGAGAGCTTCAGATCTTTTTGTAAGATATTCCAGGAAGCAGGAGCAGAGTAGGAGAAGGCCCTTTTTCCAAGTTCAGTCCTCACTTTTGGTTCTATATATATAAAGATAGAGATACATGTGTGTGTGTGTGTGTGTGTGGGTGTGTGTGTGTGCGTGTGTGTGTGTGTGTGTATGTGTGTGTGTGTATACACGTTATCTACTGTATATCAATGTCATATATACACAGTTTAATAATTTTCTTATGTACACACATATTATATCGCCATCTTATGCTATATACTTTATATATATTTTATATATACACATCTCATGTACAAAGTATGTATATATATATATATATATATATATATATATATGTATATTATTTTTTTCAAATGTGGAATCACCAACATTTAGGTTAGTTGGTCAACAACAGAGCAACAGAATTGTCCGTTACAGTAACAGGGACATTTTGGGGTTTAAAAGCCACTGGGACGTTGTGTTTAGAAAATAAACGTCTCAGTTTCTCTGAATTGTTGCGGGAGTTTCAGAGACATTGAGACGTTTATTTTCTAAACACAACGTCCCAGTGGCTTTTAAACCCCAAAATACATTACGGCAAAGACTGGTTCATCCCAAAGATCCAGTCCCCCGGCACAAACAGAGTAATATTGTGTATGCTGTTCAGTGTCAGGAGGGCTGTGATCAGTCTTACATCGGGGAAACTAAACAGCCACTGGCCAAAAGGATGGCCCAGCACAGAAGATCAACATCATCAGGTCAGGACTCTGCAGTCTACACTCATCTCCAGGCCAGCGGTCACTCTTTCAGGGATGAAGATGTTCACATCCTTGATAGAGAGGAACAATGGTTTGAGAGAGGAGTAAAGGAGGCCATCTTTGTGAAAAGAAACCACCCATCATTAAACCGGGGTGGAGAGCTCCTGGTTCAACTGTCCCCCTCTTACAGTGCTGTTATTGCTAACGATCCATCGTTAGACTGATGGTCCTAGCTCCTTGATCATGTGAGCAGCTGGTTTGGGCTGTCATCAGCCAACTGGTTGATCCACTGTGAGAGGGTGCTATTTATAAGACTGAGCTGAATACAACATCTCAGACTGAGGAAGTCTTTCGGACAAAAGACAAAATGTTTCTATAATTTTTTTGCATTGTTTGGTTTTTTGAATGTCCAGAGGACCAGACTTAGCTTTTTTAGATAAATATTACTGATATTTTGTTAATGTCTTATGATTGAACTACTTCACATTTCTTGTTATTTTACCTGGTGACTAAAGATGAACACTGTTCTCTTATGGTCCTGTTCTTTTGTGGAGAACATAGTAGTTTATCCCAGATAGCCAAGAAACGCCGCACACTGGGCCCTGGGTAACGTCAGAGGACAGTCAGCTACAGAGGTGAGAGAAGCTAAATGCCTGATGTAGGTTTTTTACAATGTTTTTCATCATAGTAGTTCTGTATTGTATTGTGAAAAAGTGAGGAGCACTAGTCTACATCTTTACAAGTGCAATGTGAATTTGAATTGTTGCTATTAAATGTACACATGTACTGTAGTCATAAAATAAATAGCTGTTATATGTTAAATAATTAGAAAGCTGACTAATAGCCTCTATTCAAAAAGGGGGACTGTAGGGTGTGTTCCAACTATAGGGGGATCACACTCTTAAGCCTCCCTGGTAAGGTCTATTCAGGGGTTCTGGAGAGGAGGGTCCGTCGGATAGTCGAACCTCGGATTCAGGAGGAGCAGTGTGGTTTTCGTCCTGGTCGTGGAACACTAGACCAGCTCTACACCCTCAGCAGGGTCCTGGAGGGTGCGTGGGAGTTTGCCCAACCAGTTTACATGTGCTTTGTGGACTTGGAGAAGGCATTCG
>JBBPBX010003970.1:40901-59155 GCA_038048925.1 Garcialebias charrua
TTCTTCTTCTTCTTCTTTCGGCTTTTCCCTTTTCAGGGGTCGCCACAGCGAGTCATCCTCCTCCACCTCACTCTGTCCTCTGCATCCTCTGTCCTCACTCCAACTACCTTCATGTCCTCTCTAACTGCATCCATATATCTCCTCTTTGGCCTTCCTCTGTGTCTTTTTCCTGGCAGCTGCATTTCTAACATCCTTCTACCAATATACCCACTGTCCCTCCTCTGGACATGTCCAAACCATCTCAGTCTGGCCTCCCTAACTTTATCTCCCAGTTGTTCAACATGTGCTGTACCTCTGATTATCTCATTCCTGATCTTATCCATCCTTGTCACTCCTAAGGAGAACCTCAGCATCTTCATTTCTGCTACTTCCAGTTCTTTCTCCTGTCTTTTTGTCAATGACACTGTCTCCAGACCATACAACATAGCTGGTCTCACCACTGTCTTGTAAACTTTTCCTTTGACCTTTGCTGACACCTTTTTGTCACAAATCACTCCTGAAACTTTTCTCCATCCACTCCATCCTGCCTGGACTCTCTTCTTCACCTCTTTACCACATTCCCCATTTTCCTGGACAGTGGACCCCAAGTACTTGAAGTCCTGCACCTTTGTGACCTCTGCTCCTTGTAGCCTCACTGTTCCACTGGCCTCCCTCTCATTCACACACATGTACTCTGTCTTACTACGGCTGACTTTCATTCCTCTTCTTTCAAGTGCATACCTCCACCTCTCCAAGTTCTCTTCCACCTGTTCCCTGTTCTCACCACATATCACAATGTCATCTGCAAACATCATAGTCCATGGGGATTCCTGCCTGACCTCATCTGTTAGTCGGTCCATCACCAGAGCAAACAAGAAGGGGCTCAGAGCCGATCCTTGATGCAATCCCACCTCCACCTTGAAGCTATCTGTCACTCCTACAGCACATCTCACCACTGTCCTGCTGTCTTCATACATGTCCTGTACCAGTCTAACATACTTTTCTGCCACTCCAGATTTCCTCATGCAATACCACACCTCCTCTCTTGGCACCCTGTCATATGCTTTTTCTAAATCCACAAACATGGATGGTATCAGTGTCGGCTGATATTAGTGATAAAGTTAAATACTGTATTGGACATCGGCCATTTCATCAAAATAACTCACCAGTATAAAAGACACTGTTTTTGTATGACAACCCAGCATGGGCGTCAGAAGCATCTGTAATGTGGGGGGGAAACTATAGTGTGTGTGTGCGTGTGCTTGTGTGTGTGCGCACACATGCGCCAATGTCCAAAAAATTGTACACTAGTCTACAAAAAAGCAACATTTCATCTAGATGTCCTTACTTTAATTCCATTTAAACCATGTTTCTCACCAAGTTTGTGTAAATTCAGCTGTTTTAAAGACATTTGAACTTTAATGCACTACAGATCGGCACTATTCGTGTTTATAGAGAAATAAAAAACATCACCACTGGACTTTTTTTACTTGTGTTCAATACTACTCATCTAAATGATGTTTCTCATGAAGCTTGAGGATAATAAGGTGTGGGGTTTTAAATACATTTCAACTTTAATGCACCTTAACACACAGCGTCTCTTACACCTGCACCGTCTTACAGCGTCACAGTTACTGCTGAGCTAAGTTGCGCTCCACTTCTCTCAAACGTCCTCTTAACCATGTATATATGTTTATGATCAACCACCCCCCATCTGCATTTGGTAGCAGGCCAAATTGACAAAGATCATGCAGATGCAATGTTATATTTTAATTCCCCAGCAGAGATAGCTACCTTCTTTTTCCATATCCCATTGAGGAAAAACCTGAAATTACTCAACAAGAAAAAAAATTGCAGCTTTCTTGTAAACTGGACTGTTAAAACAGATTTCTGCACAAGTTTTAATGTGCAAACCATTCTGTTGGCAGAATATACAGTTGGCAGACTTTTACATTAGTAAAAAAAACAAGTTTGAAAAGTCAGGGATTTATGAGCATCAATCTCTTTCCAAGAGTAATTTAAGACAGAAGCAGAACGTTTTGTGTTATCTATTTAGTTTTTTGTTTTTTTTTGAAGCCAAGATATTAAATCTCACTATAGTTATTTTGTAATATGATAGTGAAATATAAAGACTGATATAACTAAATTCATAAATCAGGTGTTATCCATATTTGTCACTGTATAAGTTGCAGTTTTTTGCATAATTTGCATGCCCTGTGACTTAAAGGCCAAAGTGACATATTTATGGATTTTTTTCCATATTTATAAACTAATTTTTGGCTGAGAAATGACCATGTTCATTCATTCTGACTGAAAAAATTGAACACTACCATGTTCAGCCTCTAGATGGCAATTGAGTCGTATGGCATGCTGTTGTGTCATGTAATAGGTAAAAAGTGGCTATTAATGACACATCGGCTTGCCATAAAGAGCCACCTTTGTCTAGCTCGCCTGGAGCAAATGTCTAATCGGCTTCATTTCACTGCGCTGCCCTGGCGAAATGCAGCTAATTTGACCATCAAAGTGCATTTATTAAGTAAAAGTTCAACTGAGACACACCTTTTCTATAATGTCGAGCAAACAAATAATTGTTTTTAAGTGTTAATCTTTTTAAATTCTTGTTAAAGTCCTCCCGTGCACACTCCCATGGCTGCCATTTGACAGCCAAGCGATTTTTAGCACAACACCGGCCCACATTTCCGGGTTCAGCCCACATTTCTGGGTTGTCAGCGGTTACACATAATAGATGCGAGGTATACGATGAAGCGAAATATTCATGGATTTTTCCACTTTATAGATATACTGTATTTGGACTGATGCAGCTTATAGGGTGGTGCAACGTTTATGGCAGAAAATACGGTAGTTAAATGAAGAAGTGAGTGAAACAAAGTAAAGCAGCTGATTCACAAAAATCCATTTTCTATCTGCTGTATTTATGTCTATGATGTTTCGGTGTCTGTGATATCAGACTCGACTGTTTAAAGACAAAACCTTTTGCCTGAATCTAATTGAACGAGTTGCAAAAATGAACCGGCTTCATATTTTTAGAGCTCTTATTGTATACAGACATGACATGTGGTAATCTTTTTCAGTGATTGACTACATGATCTTAGAGTTCGGCTTTAAATCCACATTCTTTCACCTTGTGTGTTGGTCTTTGTTAAGGCCGGGATCTGGAGTCAGGCTTTGTGATGAGACTTACTGATGAATGAGAGCTGCTGAACAAAGCTCATCCTGGTTCCCACAGCTCCCAGAAACCTTTTTTTATTATCCGTCCGCTCTGGAACAAGTAAGTGAGTCCCAGACTGACAGTGCTGACAGACAGAGCAGCTTAATGGACACAAAGAAAATGCTGCCGTGCACCTCATTTACTCCCGGGCTGCCGGGGCTCCTGTTTACTCCTGAATAACACGCCAGGCCTCAAAGGCACGGCGTCTCACCATCTGAAACATTTGTTGAGGCCATGGACTGTTTTAAATGCACAGACAGGTTCTTCAGAACTCTTTTAGGAGTAGTTGCTGAATGTGTAAACGCCGCTCCGCTCGCGTTTGTTAAAAGAGCGTCAGACTGAAATCTGATTGGCTGAGAGGCTTCCTGTTTATGTGTGAGGCCAACCAAAAGAGACGGACTGACATTTATCAGTTGGAGATGAGGTAATGTCGTCTTTCTTTGTGCGCGAGGGTGACATCATCTTTGTGGCATTTTGTGTTGCCGTGGAGACGGAGGCGGGAGGGGAGATGAAGGGAGGGATGGTGAGAACGGGACAGTTGTGTCTCGGCTCCGGGTGTTAAATTGTAAACACTTAGCAAATTAAAACCATCCAGATGAATCTCTCTTCAGATGAGTTTGACCTTCATGCACACCTGTCTGACAGGTGAGATCGTCGTCGTCATAGTCGTGAGGTTCACTTCAGGGAACATCAATGTTCATCAAGGAAAACTGGCTCTAAAAGGCAGGAAACCCAGTCTGTCTCCAGTGAGGGGCAGCAGACGGGGTCTCCCTCAGACAGTCTGCCATTTCCTGAGCTCGACTTTCCCTCTTTTTCATGTGTGTGTGTGTGTCCTTGTTTATGTTACGTTGTGAGGCCCATTTTTCTGAGTTATACTAAATTGTGAGGACCAACTGCTTCTTATGGGGCCGTGTGTGTTTGTGTGTGTGTGTGGGAGGGAGGGGGGTGAGACCAGATTTGAATTGACGGGACCATTTTTACGAGAGGTGGTTCTTGACCAGTGAAACATTTACAGTCGTCCCTCGTTATGTCACGTTTCACTTCTTGCGGCTTCACTGTACCTTGTTTTTTTTTTAATCCGGGTTTTTATATAGTGTGTACTGTACGTTTATCTCAACACCTTCATAGTTCTCACCAAAATGTTTAAAAGCGTATGAAGTGTTTATAAGAGAGTAGTAAATGTTTGTAGAAGTGTGGGAAGGGTTTAAAAAGCTTTAAATCTATACAAATACAATAAATATAACGTCGCTACTTCACAGATTTTCACCTACCACGGGGTTCTCTGGAACGTAACCCCCTCGTGATCACTGTGTCTTTATTTGTCTTCAAACTGTGTAAAACAGCTCAACACCACCTGAGTCACGTTAATTAACAGTTCATAATGTAGTGTGTCAGTGTGTGTGTCTTATAAGAGGAATAAACTGACTGTAGGTGGATCTGAATTGGATAAATGCTTTGGACTTCAGTTTTGTGTAGTGTGCAGGCCATCTGGACAGTTTCTTTTGTTGTTGAGAGACGTTTCACCCTCCATCGGAAGGAAGGGCTTCATCAGTCAGAAAGAAATCAGTTCGTTTGTGACTTCTCAGGCTGATGAAGCCCTTCGGATGGAGGGTATATCTCAACAACAAAAGAAACTGTCCAGATGACCTGACTGAACGTTGTTGGATGTTTTACCTGGATGACTGAGCATGAACCTTGATGTGCACCCTATAGTAAATACAAAACAATAAATAGAATAGAATGGGTCAGGGGCAGTTTTCAAATTACCCTCTAGGCTCAATAAAAAAAATCTATGTATCAAGTGGATGGATAGATAAATCATGGTCAAATTCATCAGTGATGATTTAAATCGTCACTGGCGTCAGTCAGACCACCATTGCACGATTACAACTGGTTCAGAACGCAGCAGCCCGATTTTTAACCAGTACACGCAAAAGTGAGCACATTACACCAGTCTTGGCCTCCCTTCACTGGCTACCGGTTCATCTTCGAATCCAGTTCAAAATTCTCATGTACGTCTACAAATCACTGAACAGTCTCGCCCCCGCCTATCTCTCGGATCTGATACACCCATATGTCCCTCCACGTGCTCTGAGGTCAGAGGACCAGGTACTTTTAAGAGTTCCAGAAACTCGCCTTAAGCGCAGAGGTGACAGGACCTTCTCCGTAGCAGGCCCCAGACTCTCGAATGAGTTACCGCTGCTCATCAAACAGGCACCCTCCCTCTCAGTTTTAAAATCCCGGTTAAAAACTCACTACTACAGTACTCTGTTGCTTTCAACACCAGCTGATTTGTATTCGATCGTTTTATTTATGATCTGCAATGTTTTTATGTCTTTCGTATTGTACTTCATTGTGTGTGTTGCCTGTTGTTTGTTTGTTTGTTCAGCACTTTGGTTTGGACTTGTTCCTGTTTAAAGTGCTTTATAAATAAAATGGTATGGTATGGTATGGCAAATCTTCCCTTTGAATAATTTATTTTCTCTTGTTTTTTAGTATTAAAGCAAATAAGTATGATCCAGACAAAGTCAAATGTAGCTACTTAAATTTTTAAACCAGGCTAAAGGATGACTTACATGAATCAACATGAACACAAGTTAAATGTAAATCTGAGTTAACTAAAGGCATGTTTTACATCCTACGTAAGCTGTTTGATGTTTAGGATCTTAAGCAAAAAACAGTCTGAATTCAGCTATACTTCAGTCAGTTTCACAGATGATGTGTTAAAGCTTCAGTATGTAGCTTTTTTATGAACATATTTCTTCACTCTGTCACTACCTCCTGACAGACTGATGTTAGCCAGGTAATCTCTGAAAAAAAAATTAAAAAAAATATTGTCCCCTTGCTTCTCCAGGTGGTAAATAAGCATTTCTAAAAAGAAAAGGTGACCCGCCATTTTCCAGCCAATAAAAACAGAGTTTGTAACCAGCCAATAAAAACAGAGCTTGAATTTGAATCAGCCAATAAAAACAGAGCTTGAATTTGAAATTCAACAGACCACAAGGGGGCAGAGCCACATATGGCTCTGAGGGGGAGGGATCAGAATGCTTTGCCTGTTGAAAATATTTCTAAGTGCTGCAGTTCTACAGAAACTGCATACTGAACCTTTAACTTGGTGTAGTTATAGTTGAGGAGTCATTCACAACCCACATGAGACTATAGGAGTTATGTTATTTTCAAAGTTTGAAACACAACTCCATCATTTCTCAATACAAGATGGTTTTAGTCTAAAATTTGACGTGAAAGACGACAAGTGACATTCCTATAATTAAACCTTTATTCATTATGACGTTGTAGTTTTGAAACATTTCAACTCTCCATTGCTCCCTACTTTCTCCTTTTTGTCCAGAAACCAGAACGTTTTGTACACAGCTGAGGCATTAAAGGAGCTTGGGAGAAAGTAAAACTCCCGGTGAATTAAATACGAAGAGTTAAATATTGCTGTGCCCATTTGAATTCAATATTTGTGATTTAGTCATTTAATACAATTCACAGATACGAAAATCCCCACCAGTATGTTTCTGACAGTTCATTCTGTATATGTAGATATTTGTTTGTCACCAGCAGACTCACACATGGTGGGTCTCCACTGATTGCTCCTGTCCTTAATGGAAGACCGGGCGGATCTGTTCATTGGCGTATTGATCGTATCTACTCAAAGCGATTCTGCTGTCTTTGCAGAGAAATGAAAGACGGATGTCCTCCTGAGCTCGAGGGAACTGATGAAAGCTTTAATAATTAATGAAGAGATAAAATGTGTGCAAAAGTGGGCCTGGGTGTGTGTGTTTAAAAAAAGAAGAGGCTCTTCGTAAATCTCTCAGATTTGCGTCTGTCAGTTAGTGATAATCCAGCTCTACACACCTCTCTACCAGGACACATCGTTTCCTTTTGACCCTCCCTGCTTCCTGTAGCTGCCTCAGCCTCCGCGTCATTTAATGACCTGCGGTTAGATTAACACACCCACACTCAACGCGGCCACACACACACATCACAAAACGCTGACCAGACAATGGTCAGCAGAGTTTGTGTGTGTGGGAGTTGATATAGTTTTACTGTGAGGTGTTTAGTTTCACACACAGTCACACTCGGATTAAACAGTAGTTTAGAAAGTAGTACGTATTCTCCAGGATCTGAAGGTGCAGTTGTGGAGAGGAGGGTGCCTGGTTTAGGAACTTCAGGGTTTCCTCTTTGCTTTATGTTGTATGGCGCAGAAACATGGCCAATGACAACAAAACTCGAACAGCAACTTCACCGAACCGACATGAAATTGCTCCGATGGATGCAACGCATTAGTCTTAAAGATCACATCCAATCGACCGAAATCCTGCGTCGAGCTGGCTTATGTGCGATTAAGGACGCATGCCGGCGACACCGTTTGCGGTGGTTCGGTCATGTTAAACGAAGTGAAAACAGTGCTATACTTGCTATTGAAAACCTTGAAGTACCTGGCACCCGTCCCAAAGGCCGTCCGAAAAAGACCTGGGCGCAAACGATTCAACAAGATCTGAAAGCGCTGAACCTCAATGAACTGGACGCAACTAACTGTCTAATCTGGCATCAAAAACTTGCGACAAAGATGTAGCGTCCCACCCCGGAATCGGGAAAACGGACGTTAAACGAAGATAGATAGATAGATAGATAGATAGATAGATAGATAGATAGATAGATAGATAGATAGATAGATAGATAGATAGATAGATAGATAGATAGATAGATAGATAGATAGATAGATAGATAGATAGATAGATAGATAGATAGATAGATAGATAGATAGATAGATAGATAGATAGATAGATAGATAGATAGATAGATAGATAGATAGATAGATAGATAGATAGATAGATAGATAGATAGATAGATAGATAGATAGATAGATAGATAGATAGATAGATAGATAGATAGATAGATAGATAGATAGATAGATAGATAGATAGATAGATAGATAGATAGATAGATAGATAGATAGATAGATAGATAGATAGATAGATAGATAGATAGATAGATAGATAGATAGATAGATAGATAGATAGATAGATAGATAGATAGATAGATAGATAGATAGATAGATAGATAGATAGATAGATAGATAGATAGATAGATAGATAGATAGATAGATAGATAGATAGATAGATAGATAGATAGATAGATATGATAGATAGATAGATAGATAGATAGATAGATAGATAGATAGATAGATAGATAGATAGATAGATAGATAGATAGATAGATAGATAGATAGATAGATAGATAGATAGATAGATAGATAGATAGATAGATAGATAGATAGATAGATAGATAGATAGATAGATAGATAGATAGATAGATAGATTTATGTGGACGATGTGGTTCTGTTGGTTTCTTTGAGTGTACACTGGGGCAGCAGAGTGTGAAGCAGCTGGGATGAGAGTCAGCTCCTCTTACGTTCAAGGCCCTCACCTGTGGTCATTAGGTAGGAATCTTGTCTAAAAGAAGGAGATCCCAGACAGACTCAAGCTTCCCAAATGAGCTTCCTATGTAAGGTGGCCAGAGATGAGGTGAAGAGCTCCGTCAACTCAGGGGAGCTCTGAGTAGAGACGTTGCCCCTCCATGTCAAAAGGAGTCAGTTGAGGTGGTTCAGGCGTCTGATTAGGATGCCTTCATGGATGCCTCCCTTTGGGGTTTTTCCAGGCTCGTCCCACTGGGGAAGAGACCCCGGGGTGGACCCAGAACTCAATAGAGGGATTACAGTACCGGTATATATACCCTCTCTGACCTGGGAATTATGTGGTGTGCCTCAAGAGGAGCTTGAGAGTGTCGCTCGAGAGAAGGATGCCTGGGTTTCTCCCCTGGACCTGCTATTTTCACGACCCGACCACGGATAATGTGGTTCTAGATGGAGATGGATTATTTTTTTCTTACTAATGTAAGGATAGCTTCCAGTCTAGCTGTATGTTTCAATAACTGATTGTGATTCAGGATTTCAAATTGTACCCCATTTTAGTCCACTTAGGCTGTTGTTTTTACTGAAATTGAACCCACCTCTACAAAAAAAAAAAAAGCCAGGATAATTTTCTTCATTTTCAGTTTTATAAAATGCAAAGGACAGTGAGGGCCCTACAGATTAAACAGTACTTTTCACTTGAACCTTTTCAGCTGCACAACTGCATGACTCATTCCAAATAAATGCTTTGCACCTTTTTTATGGCAAACATTTTCTCCCAATAATATTTTGGAACTACTGTATATGTTAAAACTTTAAATACAGAAAATACCAATTTTTTGCAGAGAAAATAATTTTGAACTCTAAATTTTATAGTATGGTATTTTATTTCTTACTGGTCTTATTTTTCTTTGAGCTGCTCCTTTTCCAGGGTCATCCTCCTCCATCTCTCTCTGCCCTCTGCGTCCTCTCTCCTCACTCCAACTACCCGCTTGTCCTCTCTAACTGCATCCATATATCTTCTTTTTGTCATTTTCTTGGCAGCTGCATTTCTAACATCCTTCTACCAATATACCCACTGTCCCTCCTCTGGACATGTCCAAACCATCTCAGTCTGGCCTCCCTAACTTTATCTCCCAGTTGTTCAACATGTGCTGTACCTCTGATTATCTCATTCCTGATCTTATCCATCCTTGTCACTCCTAAGGAGAACCTCAGCATCTTCATTTCTGCTACTTCCAGTTCTTTCTCCTGTCTTTTTGTCAATGCCACTGTCTCCAGACCATACAACATAGCTGGTTTCACCACTGTCTTGTAAACTTCCTTTGACCTTTTCTGACACCCTTTTATCACAAATCACCCCTGAAACGTTTCTCCATCCGCTCCATCCTGTCTGGACTCTCTTCTTCACCTCTTTACCACATTCCCTATTTTCCTGGACAGTGGACCCCAAGTACTTGAAGTCCTGCACCTTTGTGACCTCTGATCCTTGTAGCCTCACTGTTCCACCAGCCTTCCCCTCATTGTCCTTTCTCTTACTACGGCTGACTTTCATTCTTCTTCTTTCAAGTACATACCTCCACCTCTCCAAGTTCTCTTCCACCTGTTCCCTGTTCTAATCACAGATCACAATGTTGTCTGCAAACTTCATAGTCCATGAGGATTCCTGACCTCATCTGTTAGTCAGTCCATCACCAGAGCAAACCAGAAGGGGCTCAGAGCCGATCCTTGATGCACTCCCACCTCCAATTTGAAGCTATCTGTCTCTCTTACAGAATATCTCACCACTGTCCTGCTGTCTTCATACATGTCCTGTACCAGTCTAACATACTTTTCTGCCACTCCAGATTTCCTCATGCAATACCACACCTCCTCAGCACTCTGTCATATGCTTTTTATAAATCTACAAAGACACAATGGAGTTCTTTCTGACCCTCTCTGTACTTCTCCATCAGCATTCTCAAAGCAAAGATGGAATATGTGGTGCTCTTTCTCATCATGAAACCTTACTGCTGTTCACAAATAGTCACCTCTCTTCTAAGTCTTGCTTTCACAACTCTCTCCTAGATCTTCGTTGTGTGACTCATCAACTTTTTTCCCCTCGGGTGTGTGATATCTGTAAAACATTTCAGTGTTTTAAACACTGTGGCACTTTAGAATCAGTTTATGAATTAGACCCTGTGTGTCAGTATGTGACCTGACCTAGACATAAATTGTATATAAGATCTTTTTTTTTAATGTGGATTGTAGATGTTTACAAACGCTCACCACATTCCTGGATTGGTGTATTATTTTTTTCCCACCATCTTTTTCATTTCTTCACTCCCTCACAGATTACATTGCTTTGGAAACCAAAGCTCAACAAATTCCAGACTGTGTAAACAAATCTGAGTGTTACCCAGATTGTTATAGAGTCAGTTTGAGGGTGGTGAGAAGCCTCTGAAATGTCTGTCTTCCTTTGACCTGAAAATGGAATTTATTACACATTCAGGCACTTTCAGCCAATTCCATCATGGGTTTTAGCAGGCGGGGGGTCAGTTGCAGATTTACTTACTCTCCTCTTCTAATCCCAGCTCCTATTGGCTGTTTTATAGACCCTCGGGGATCCCAGCATCCATTTTATGTTTGGATGCTTGTGTTTGAGCAGCCTATTTTTGCATTGTATGTCTAATGCCAGCTCACAAATAACCCCAGCAACCCAAAAAAAAAAGGTACTTGAGCATGCAAACACACAAACTGCTATTTCCAAGCACAAGTTTTTTTTTTTACTCTGGTGGACTCCTCTGGTTTTCCTCTTGCTCTGAAGCTTGTCTGCCGTTTACCTCTGAGAGAAAATTCTTATCCTGAGGGCAAAAATGTGGTTTCTCCACCTGGGAGATGCTAATATATTCACCCATGATGTTAATACTTTTCAGTGAAGAAGCTAAACCTCATCCTCCTCGTCTTTGTGCAGAATGTGCCTCCTGCTCAGGTATGACTTTGCCTCTGCAGCACTTTGTGGTGAAAGGGACTTATCGAGCTGCAGAGAAAGCCCAGACAGCTTAGTGTCTTCTTGACCCACTTCCAGGTCTCCTCCTCCCCACCATTCACTACAACACGCTGCATACCAAAACAGCTTTGCAACAATCTGCTGAGCTACAGACGCTGGGGAGGCTGACTGTGTCTGTCTAATAAATAAATTGTATGCGCTGCCATTCAAGGTCATGAGTGTGCAGATAACTGAACGTCCTAAACCTTCGGGCAAAGTCAGAGAGTCGCTGTTTTGAGGAAATCTGCTAACTAGTTGTTTTTTAAGGCACAGCAGCACAAACAGGATGACGAGTTGAAGAAAAAATAACACATAACTGACATTAAGTGGATCAAATTTAAATAATGGCTAAACGATAGCTCTGCAGAGCGGGAGGACCAATCAGTTTACCAGTTATTGATCAATCATTTAGTCTAATAATTGCCATAAAATACTAACAAGTGACCTTCATTGTTTATGAAGCCCACTGTAGCCGTGTTTCCATCAAGGTTTCTAGGTGCGCATTTTGAAATATCGCAGCAGAAAAGCTTAATGGAAACGGCAAAATGCGAGGTTACTTCCTGAAATGCGCTAAAAAGTTTATACGCTCGCTTGAGGTGGTTTTTGGGATCTTCGCAACCGAGCAGATGCGCTAAACGACAGATGGAAACACATTTTCCGACTCATTTCTGCCGTAGCGAACATTCACGTCACGTGACTGATCAGCTGTTTCCGCTCCGGACAACATGTAACATCGCTAAAACTAGTTGGCATGACAGAATAAATACAACTCGCCCGATAGCAACACGTACCTGAAATATTCTCTCCATTTTGATGAGATGTGTGGCCGGGTTCTGTTTTCAACCGCTACTTCCTGTTTACTGTAGACATGCGCAGTGCTGACGTAATGACGCTGACGTCTGACGTAATGACGCTGACGTCTGACGTAATGACGCTGTGCGCGGCTTGGAAGAAGCGCTTCAAGCCAGTAGATGGAAACACTTCTGATCTGCATTAATTTGTATTTACATATTTGCGAGGTAGCTCAAAATTCGAAATGAAAATGGATGGAAACATAGCTTGTGACATTTTATCAAATGGACTCACAGTTCCAAACCTCTTTGTTGGTGAATAGAAGACAGCGTTAGAGCCACTTGAAAAGCAGAAATGAAATCTTGGTACTAATAAGTATTAAAAGGATTGCTGGTGTTGTTCAGGCTGCTACAGTAGTCCCTCGCTAATTCACAGACTCGCTCTATCGCAGTTTTTCAAAGATTGAACATGACACGCAACTGGCTGGTTGATGGCTGAACCGCATGATCGGCATGGATTTTTATTTTAAATAAATTATTTAAAAATTATTTAAAAGTCCTCTTCTCTCTTTACATGCTGCCATTAGGATCAATCATTACACATCATAACCTGTCTTTTCACATGTATGCAGACGATTTACAAATCTATCTGCCAGTCACTCCCAACCCCTCACTCAGTTCAAACACTCTTGTCAACTGCTTAAATGACATTAAGCACTGGCTCTCTCAAAACTTCCTCCACCTAAACACAGATAAAACTGAATGCATTTTATTTGGTGCACCTGATGACACCAGCAACATCCTTCCCAGTCCCAGTGTTGGTTTTCCCCTCCCCCACTTCAACCCGGTGGTCAGAAATCTTGGAGTGCAGCTTGACTCCAACTTAAAGTTTGATAAACAGATCAGTTCTGTTGTCAAGACCAGCTTCTTTCAGCTCCGACTGCTCTCCAAAGTCAAGTCATTTCTCAGCCGTGGTGATCTGGAGAAGGCCATCCATGCCTTTGTGACCTCCAGACTTGATTATTGTAATGCTTTGTATGTTGGTATTAATCAATCCTCCATCTCCCGTTTACAGCTTGTACAGAACTCTGCCGCGCGCTTTTTGACCAACACACGAAAATATGAACACATCACTCCTGTCCTGTCCTCTCTACACTGGCTCCCGGTTCAGTTCAGGATACAGTTCAAGCTGCTCCTGTTTGTTTTCAAAGCTCTGAATGGACTTGCACCTCTCTACATCTCAGAACTTTTGAAAGTCCATCAGCCCGGCAGAGCTTTACGATCTGCCAGTCAACACCTGCTGGAGGTGCCTCGCTCAAGGTACAAACAATGGGGAGACCGGTCATTTTCTGTTGCCGGCCCAAAAGCCTGGAACAGCCTCCCCCTTGAGCTGCGTGCCACCTCTGATCTGACTCTGTTCAAAACCAGACTGAAGACCCACTTGTTCAAAAAAGCTTTCAGTGTGTAACTTTTATTACTTTTGGTATTTTAGTATGTAGCATTTTTTATTTCCATTGCCTTCTTTTATTGCTGTTGTTTCTTATTCTATTTTCATTGATTTATTGTTCCAGTTTATTCATCTTTTTATCCTGTTAAGCACCTTGGTCAATGCAAGGCATTGTAGGAAGGTGCTATACAAATAAAGTTTATTATTATTATTATTATTATTAAAATCATTTAGCACCTGCTGCACCTTTGTGCAGCCCACAGGTACAAGGAGAAACTCCCTCCGGCAGTGTGTCGATCTCCCCTCTGCAGCGGAGAAGTGGGCGTGGCCAAGAGTGCTGGCAGGTGGCAGAGAGAGCAGAGATCATGACATGCTGTGCTTTATTAGAGTGTTTATAGTTTAGAAACAGTGTTTACTAGGCATGTAACTAGGGATGTACCGATACCAGTATCGGGTATCGGTCCGATACCATGTGCGTTTATTCGTACTTGTACTTATAAAAGGGCTTCGATACTACAGGACCCGATACCAGTTTCATTTCGCTCAGTTTGTGCATAAACGCTCTAAACCAGTAGGCAGCAGAATCGCGCAACAGACTAAACGCCAGCCACATGAAAAAAGAAGAAGACGACAACCACGTTAGTCGAGCTGAACAACACAAACAAGCAGGCGGGTTGTAGAGGAGGCGTTATGTCAGCGGTGTGGAGATAAAATGTAAAACATTTTATTTTTTGTGCAAGTTTGGACATACTTTACAGATACTGTATGTACTATTATTTGCCAAGCCATTATTTTATTTTTGTACAGTTAATTTAATTCACATTTAGGTGAAAGATGTGGTGAGGCTGTTTGTTAAAAAGATTATGTAAGAGTTCAAATGTAAAACATTTTATTTTTTTGTACAAGTTTGGACATACTTTACAGATTACCAATAGTAATGTACTTTGTTTATTTATGTTTGAAGTGTCTAATGAAAATAAACAGTTTAAGTTAATTAGAATGATTTTTAAAAATATTAATTAGTACTTGTATCGGTACTTGGTATCGGCAAGTACTTTAATGTAAGTACTTGTACTCGGTTTTCAAAAATCTGGTATCGGTGCATTCCTACATGTAACGGTACAAGTGGGTGTACCGAACCGTTTCTGTACAGCACGTTCGGTTCGGTCCACCTGCGTACCGTTTCGGTTATTTTTTCACTCATTGAACGTTATTAACGGGGGAATATATGCACCGCGGAACTAAATTTCCTGGGCGCATTTCAGCACGGAGCTATTATCGCGCAGCACGCGAAGCACGCGCAACATTTAGCCGTTAGCATGTCGTGTACTGTCTCCTGTTTGGAAACGTAATGGCTTTCTTGACGAGCGCACATCCAAAGCTGTGTGGACGTGTTTTCACAAGACTGGATCTGCAGCAACACGTCTAACATGAACGCGCTGGAAACGACGTCACCCCAACGTGAACTAGGGCTGAACGATTAATCGCATTTGCGATAATCTCGCGATGTTAAAATGCGATTCACTAATCGCACAGGCTGCGATTTGACTGGTCACGTGACTTGGGAGTGAGCCGACAGCCGAGCCAAGCGGAGCAAAACTGAGCAGGCAGCAGGGAGGGGGAGACGTCAACACCGTGCGCTCCAACACACTGGCTTCCGGCTCGACAGAAGTCATAAAAGTTATAAATTCAGGTAAGTTAGCCCATGTAAACGTGTATCTGATGAGACAGCGGGTGATAAACAGAGCGCAAGCTGGTCATGTGACCGGGCCTGTTGTTGACGGTGCCCTGTTAGCAGCTAGCTCAGCAAGCTAACGTTCTGAGTGAAAAAGCGCATTCATTATCTGATTTTTAAAAAAACAGTTGTGTCGTTAGTGATATGAATTAATACAGAACCAGTAACACACACGTTTTGCGCAAGCTGATTATTTTTTTTTAACTAGCGGTGTTTAATGTTGTTATCTTAGCTTTAGTTGTTTAGTTGAGGAGATGCATTTTCTCATTACGTGTATTACCAAACCTGGTCGTAATGAAACGACTATTGTACTATCTTTATTGTCCGTTTTAAATAAAAATGTTAATTATTATGTTCAGTAATGTGAAGCTATTTAGTCATCACGTTTTGCATTCACTTAACGTTGACAAACTGGGAAAAGCTAAAACCTGTACATTGTTTTTAACTAACAAAGTTAGGAGATTTTTCTGGTCCTCAATTTTTGCACGCGTGAGAGTGGAGGATGTGAATGTGTGTATTTATTTTTTATTTTGTATCACAGGACATGTACTAAAGGATGGCAGAGTGTCTCCCACAGTTGGAAGAATAAGGCAGCAATGACTGAAGAGGGAGCTCAAACTTTCTGAACACAGCCTCATCACTGAATGTCCAACAAGATGGGGAATCAGGGATCCAAAGAAATGATTGACATGGTGCTAGAGCAGCTCACAGCCATTTCTCAGGTGCTGTCAGGTGACCGTTATGCACACTCCCTTATACCAACCTGGCAGGATATTGAGGTGTTGGAGTCTGTTCACAAGGGTCTGCATCCTGCTGTTAGACTGACTACTGTATAATGTTTACATTATTGTTCCAGGAGTTGTTCTTTTTCTTTTTTTTACATCTAAAACATTTAATAAGAACAGATACTAGTTTATTTTGTGTTCACAGAGTTTGAATTCCCAGAACGAGTTGGTTAAAGCAGATTCTCTGTTTTTTGCACTTTATTTTTTATGATGTTACTGGCTGGAAAGCAGTAAGTTAAAACAATTTTATATCAAATTTTTTAAATTTATTTATTAACTGTCATGTGAAGTTCAGACAGTAGTTAGGAAGTTCACTTAACATGTTTACTATTGTGTTTATGAAACAAGAAAAAATAGAAATGGTGAAAAGAAAAGGCATAGATTTGTTTGCTTTATTTAATCTCTGCTTTAAATAAATCTGACATTGTTTATTATTAAACAGATTGATTTATTGCTTCTGTTTGTTGAAAATTACTTAAAGGTATTTAAAAAAAATTGCATTTTAAATCGCAATCGCAATTAATAGAAAAAAAATCGCAATTACCGGTAGATTATTTTCCAAAATCGTTCAGCCCTAACGTGAACGAAGAAACAGCAGCTGTTACTGAAACTGCGCTACAACAACAGCTGCATTAAAACTACTTCATCAGGTGATTCAGATCGGTCCAGAGCAATAACACAAACTGTATGAGTTTTTAAAGATCTGGATCTAAGTCTGAATGTTGTTTGTGCGCAGGCTTTAAAGTTACTGAGCGTCGCTATGAGACATCAATCACGTCAACACTTCAGTCAAAAAGTTCAGCTCTTTATGAAAAAACTAAAACTGATGTCAACAAGCCCTGGAGCTGATTTAAGCCCTGCCCTGATGATGAGTGAGATTCAACCGTTCAAGAGGTATTGTTCTTTTATTATAATAATTATTATTATTTAAAATCATAATCTTATTAACTTATTTTTTTTTACCTCTGTGTTTTATTTCCACTGATGGACAGAGAGGTAGCATATCTTCCACTTCAGGGACAGACATCCACCAGAGATCACCTGCTGCAGCTAAGAAGTGTGTGATGACTGAACTGAACTGAACTGAACTCTGAACTGTTCCAGGACCTGTCCCACTTGGAGGAGCAGGTCCAAGAAGACGTCAGAGTCAGAGAGTCTTTATTGTCATTTGCACCGCATGTGGTACATGTGATGAAAACGAGATTATGTACACGGGGTCCCAGTTACATCCAACAACAAATGCAAGAGAAAAACAGTAATAACATCTAGAATTAACTAAGAAAAACATCAACTAGTAATACACTAAGCCTAATATAGTGGAAATAAACAGCAGCACGAACATGAGTTTGTATGAGCAGATGGTCACAGATGAACACAGATGAACACAGCAACAAGAAAACAGATCAGCATCAGCACAATGTGATATTTTGCAGTGTTTATTTTTTATTTTATTTATTCATGAGTCTAACAGCCTCAGGGTAGAAGCTGTTCCTCAGTCTAGTGGTTCTACATTTGATGCTCCTCAACCTCCGTCCTGAGGGGAGTGGGGCAAAGAGTGAGTGTGCTGGGTGAGTGAGGTCTTTCATGATGCAGGTGGCTCTTTTCCTGCATCTGGAGGTGTAAATGTCTGTGATGGTGGGGAGACTGACTCCAACAGACTTCTGTGCAGCCTTCACCACTCTCTGTAGAGCTTTCCTCTCTTCAACTGTGCAGCCTCCATGCCACACGTTGATGCTGGAGCACAGGATGCTCTCCACTGCACACCTGTAGAACGAGGTGAGAACTGGGCTGCTCAGACCAGCACGTCTCAGCCGTCTGAGGAAGTAGAGTCTCTGATGACC